>JAJJWW010006613.1:0-182789 GCA_023531295.1 Papaver armeniacum | reverse complement strand
AAAATATTAATTTTGATAATTGTAGCAATACTCACATCAATCTTGATATTTTTCCTGGAGAAACTTCTTCAACTCTTTTGGAGGATAAAATGGTTTTTTCTCTATCTACTGGAAATCCTATTTCTAATGTTTCATGTACCACAATTTGTCTAGAAGCTTGCTCCGCTATGATGTATGAACCATCCTCCACTTTTATATGTTATTATTGTACTCTTAAGGGTCACGGACTCTCTAATTGTTTCAAGTACAAGCATAAAGTAAGACATGTCAACAAACTTCAACGGAGAGCAAATCTATTAGCAAACAAGCTTAAACTTGTTCAGAAATCGTCTGAGGTATGTAAACTAATTTCCTCTCCGAAAAGGTTAATTTCTAAAGAAAGACCTCTCCAGAAAAGAACAAGGTCTAAGCATTCCGTGAAAGAAGTCGTTAGGAACCCTTTCCAAAAGTTTCATGGTGGACAAATCATTGTTCACCCCAACACAAAATAATAGTGTTGGCCATGCATCTTGTCCAAGGTAGTCAATATCGGTTGTACAGGCCGATATTAAAGGTTTTTATAGGATATCAGAAAAAATCTTTACGATATTGAAAATATCGGCAATATGAAGGAGAAACGATAAAAACGCGTGTATCGTCCTGTACGGACCGATATATCGGTTTCACTTGTACACTGATAATATAGGTTTCACTTGTACACTGATATATCACTAATGTATTTTGTCTTTTGATTATGATTTCTTGAACTTTTAGTTCAAGTAACTCCGCTAATTTTGGTAACTTCTTATATGAATATGGTGGATGTAATTACTATAAATGTGATGTTGATGGGCTAACAGACATTCGATGTTTGGTTTCGTTGTTGATAGTATAAGGCTCTAATCAACCACCTCTTATTTTGTAAGGTTGAAGTATGTTTACTACAATTATTATTTTTTATTATGGTTATATCAATATATATTTTTGTTTGATAAATAATAAATATTAAAAAAATCCTAATGATGTATCGCCTATAAAACAGATATTATCATTTGTATAGGTTTATAGGACCAGACCGATAGGATACCAATACACGATATTAATTACCTTGATCTTGTCTCAAGTGCTTGATTTTAAAGAGACAAGAGTTAAGCACATTCAGGTCTTAGAATTTTTTTTCTCTTTGATTGTTTTTTTTTTTACATTTGTTTTTGCTTAATCTTTGGTTGATCCCTTCATATTGTAAATTGGTATTGAAATGGTCATTCCTTTTTTCAAAAAAAAAGAAAGAAAAACAAGGTGGGTTAAAATCGACAATTCCACCTTCTTTAGGGCTGTGAATTGAGCGTACGAGAATCCTCTTAGCGTGTAAAGGTTCCGTAACCATACATTCCTTTTTCCTTCGTTAAAAACTTTTTTTCTCACAAGTTTGCTTGTAGAGCTTGTTCAGAGAATCTCTCACAAACCCATATTTCTATGGAGACTCCAAGCATCATAACTTCTGATGAAAAAGATGTTAATATGATTGTTAAGCCGTCAATCATGACGGAAAAAGATAAATCTCCTTTAGCCTCAAACCTGAAAAAGGAGAAATGTGAGAAAACCAAGGGTTGTCCCTTCAAATCTTCATAAGTTTTCTGGTGTTCTTGAAGAATTGAAGGAAATAAGGAAGGAGATGCAGCAAATAAAGTCTTTTGTGTTTGGGACCCTTGAAATTCAGAAGGCCCTGGTTCGACATCAGTCAAGAAGGTTTGTTGAAATTGACTCCTATCTTCATGAACCTTATGTTCCAATGGTTGTTGACGACAAGGAGTTCGGGGATGATAAAGAATTTTTCAAAGGTCTTAATGTCTAGGAAACTTCTTATGAGAATTTATTCTTATGTTTTAAGAAGGATAACTAGGGTCTGGAATAACAATTATTGTGAGTACACATAGCTATTTCCAACGGTTTTCATCTTGCAATGTTTTTATATTTTTTTATTTAAATTCTAAAGTTTATTTGGAAGATGATTTTGCAGTATTAATCTTTATGGTTTTCTATATTGCAAAAATTTTATGGGATATGTGTGTTTGCGTCCGTGAACTATGATTGTCCCATATATGTCAAAAGTTAAGTCTATTATATGTCTTTATGCAAATATTGACGGAAGATAGAATGAACTTTTGATAACAAAGATTAAGTCTATGATATCATTATGCAAATATATTGATGAAAAATAGAATGAATCTTTGAATATCCGCAGTATTGATCTTTCCCTGATTCACTTCTTGTGTAAATACTGTGCGACTCCGTAAGTTTTCTTAGGTTGAGCATTTCCGATTAAATTAATCATGGGTTTACTTGTGGTTAATTTAATTGAGTTTTCTGGATACAAATTCATGTTTCATGTATTTTGTTAATGTCCAAAGAAATCCTTCTTTTCTCGTAAAAGTAAGGTCGCTCTTGTTGTTCCTTTGGGAATGATATTTTATGGGGGAGAGTTCTTAATTGAATTTGTGCTTAATTGCCAAATCTTTGTGGGGGGTGCAGCTGTGGAATATTGTATGGGTTATCTTGTATATTTATTAACTCCTTGATGAATACACTAAGTTTTTACTATGTGAAATCATCGAAACAAAAGTTGATATGTATTTGTCTTTTAGTCATGAAGTATCTCTAAGAAAATTTCATTAGAATCCCACTAGTTTTCGTACCTTTGCCAATTTATATTGACAAAAAGGGGGAAATTAATGTGTAGTTCACACTAAACATACATATGTTTTACGGATCATTATGTAAGGGGGAGTGGTTTTCATTGTGAGATGAAGTATTGACTAAGGGGGGGTGATACATATCACCATAGTATTGTTGTCAAAGTTGTGATACAATTGAACTTTGATGTTGTGTAATAATATTATGACATTGTATAACAATGATTGTGAACTACTGTTTGCTTATTGTTATAGATACGAATCTTCAACAACTATGATACTGAGTTGAACACGTTCATAATCACTGGAGTACCTGGAAGTGACAAAGATTTTGAGTAATGTTGAAGAACCAAGGAGATCAAGCATTTGGATGAGAAGCTACAAAGTTTATTTATTTTGTAATCCATATGTATTGATAGTTTTGTCACTAATTGACAAAGGAGGGGGGGTCACTTGAAAATTGACAAATTGACACTAAAATTAAAAAATTGACAAAGTTTATCAATAAGCTACAAAGTTTATTTATTTGTGTGATGCAATCATTTGGTGTAGACTCGAAATGTTTCGTATTGATCATTCGATCACTTGAAAATTTCTTTGGAGCTAATAGTTGTGTGAGACATCTATTGTCGTCTTCTAAGAATGTTTCAATGATTGAAATGAGAGTTTAGAACATGTAACCATGATTGGATATAAACATAGTGTGTGTATTCACATTTGTGTAAAGTCCAAGTCCGGGAACCATGGTATGCGTACCCGTACGCGTACTGGTTGGTGAATGAAAGTCCGGGAAGTAAGTATGCGTACACGTACATGTACTGGCGTAAGTTCAGGTCCAATGAATTTCTTCTGGAGTTTGGAAGTGTACTAGTATGCGTAACCGTTCGCGTACTGGCGAAATTAAACTCAGTTCGGCTGTACTTGAGTAGGTTATGTTCTAAAATCGATTTGTTCATGAACTAATATGTTTATATATTAAGGAATGCAATCTTTTGCAAACCGTGGCTATAATGATCATGAAATGATTCGAGTGAATCAAAATCGATTTTGCTTCAATTGTGTCTTGTATACTTGTATGAGAATATAAAAAATTGAACAACTATCTAATTAGTTTCATTTGAGTCATTTGAACTAGTTGTGAAGAAGATGAATAAGGTTGATATGAAAGTGTTCATATGGCTAACCTCGGTTAACTATTGTTGAACCAACTAAGTGTACACGTTTAGGTATGGTTACCTTTATCCAAATGTTGGCACATTTCATTTGTGTATGACAAGATAAGTTTGATTTAATAGTTGAAAGATATTAGCTTGAATCTAATCAGGTTTTCATCTAACGGTGAATATTGAATGCTTTGTTACCAAGGTAACATTGATTGCAAACCTTGATTTGGAGACTATATAAAGGAGAACTCTAACAACTGGGAAACCTAATCCACACACCTCCTGTGTGATACTAGTTGCGACTAGAGTCGATTCTCCTTTAACCTTAGTTTTTTCTAAAACCCAGTAGGTTAATGACTTAAAGACTTCATTGGGATTGTGAATCCAGACTCAACTATTTTCTCTGTAGTTGCGTGTTCTGATCTTGTTGTTTTCTATTGTGATTGAGTACTATCTTCTTTAAGATTTGCTCGAGATTTATTCTCCGATAGGCAAGATTGAAAAGTAGTCACAAACACATTCGTCTCATCGTTTGTGACTCCACAATATCTTGTTTCGTTAATCGATTAATATTATTGTGAGGTGATTGATATTACTAGGCCGTTCTTCGGGAATATAAGTTCGCTTTATCAATTGGTTCCTGTTCACCTTGATTTATCAAAAGACGCAACAAAATTCGTAGGTATATCTGTGGGAGACAGATTTATCTACTCAATAGACTTTTCTGTGTGATACAGATTTTTTTATTAAGTCTTCCACTTTGGGTCGTAGCAACTCTTAGTTGTGGGTGAGATCAGCTAAGGGAATCAAGTGCGCAGAATCCGACGTGGTTCAAGAGGCGTAAGGAACGCAATTGTACCTTGATCAGTGTGAGATTGGTTAGGGCTCAACTACATTCCAAATCAAAGTTAACTTGGAGTAGGCTAGTGTCTCAGAGCGTCTTAATACATTGTGGTGTTCCAACTGGACTAGGTCCCGGGTTTTTCTCGCATATGCGGTTTCCTCGTTAACAAAATTTCTGGTGTCTGTGTTATTTCTTTTCCGCATTATATTTGTTTATATAATTAAAATATCACAGGTTGTGCGTAAGTTCAATTAATTAGATAATCCAACCTTTGGTTGTTGATATAAATTGATTGACACTTGATTATTGGTCTTTGGTACCATTCAAGTTATTTCTTATATTCAATCGGGCTCGCAAATTCCTATTTGTTTGATTGCAAATTGAGTTGAGAAATTGAGATACAACTCTTGGATATATTTCAATTGATTGAGTCTGATTGTCTAATTGATTCTCTTGGAATTATGTTGGAGTTAGTCCATACAGATTGCTAAGCGAAATATTGGGTGAGGTTGTTAGACCCCCGCTTTTCAGGGAGGATTCCATGAGCATATTTCCATAGGAAATCTGTATGAGTGAAATAATATCCATTTTCTATAAAGCCTCACAATTCTTGATTTGGGCATTAGTTCCATAAAAGTTGTCCATCTTTGCTCTGTAGAAGGGTTTGACAGTGAAATTGTGTGTGTCTGTCAGCTTCCACTGGATTTAATCATCCTCTCCTGGATGAGTTGTAATGTCAAGAATATCTTTTGCATCAGTGGGATTGAACTAGGTGTTAATGATGGGGATAATCCAATCCCAATTGTCGATGCGCAGGTGTTCAACAAGTTGGAGAACATCAGGGAGTTGGCAGGTTTGGGCAGTAAGGACTTGATGGTAGAGATCTATATGTCTTCCCACATACTGATTCTTTTGCCATTTCCAATCCTTCAGGAGCTGTGATCATGAATGCCTTCCCAAATCCATGAGTTACCATCTTTGGGTTTGGTATCCATGTTATTTGCATCCATGAGCTAGTACCAGATAGAGTACTTATCCTTTTCCAGTATCCAACCAATTTAATGATCATAGACCTGTTGAAATGTTCCATATTCATAAATCCCGGTCCTCCTAGGTCTTTTGGCTTGCTATATTAGTCCGAACTTTACGATAATAACCTTTTGGGTTATCAATATCTTTCCTCTAGAAGAAATCTCTTTATATCTTGTTCAGGTCATAACAGGTTTGCTTTGGTTGTTTGAAACAATTTACTTGGTATATGCTAGCAACAAAGGTGACAATATTGATGAGAGTTTCCTCTCAAACAATTTACTGGATTGAGAGGACCATTTTTCCAACTGGCTAGTCTAATTTTTATTTTGTCAAAACTGGGTTTGAAGAGATGATTTTGCTTCCATGAGTGAAAAATGGAGAGCCTAAATACTTATCATTCAACTCAAGCAGAATTCCCATAATGTTGCTAATGTAGGTGCTAAAAGAGTGGTATCATTGTTGTTATTGAAGAAAACACTAGACTTATTGAAGTTTATTAACTGAGGCGAGGTGTCACTAATTTTTTTGAAGATGTCCATTAATTTCTTGCTTTCATCTTTGTTAGCTTTACAAATGACCATGCAGTCATCAGCAAACATAAGATGGTTGATGGAGTGAGCTCCCTTGCAGATTTTTATACCAGTAAAAAGACTCATCCCTTTAGCTTAGATTAGAGTTATTGAGAGAGCTTTCATTCATAAAAGGGAAAAATAGGGGGAAATGTGGTCTCCTTGCCTTAGACATCTAGTGGGTTTGAAGAATTTTTCTGGGGTAGATTAATAAGAATATCAGAGTTGTGGTAGAAATGCATTGAAAGATTTTGCAGCACCATTAGTCATTAAACCCAATTTTCTTCATGATAGTTGTAGGATCCAAATATCGCACGACACAATTTATTAGTGTGCGAGATTTAATTATTTTCTTAGCTTGAGAGAATGTAGTAGAGCTTGCGAAATTATAGAGAGAGAGAGAGAGAGCCTGCGAGATTATAAGGAGAGCTTGAGAGAATGTAGCAGAGCCTGAGAGAATACGAGCTGTATGTGAGCTGTCATCCACTATGTAAACACCTATATAAAGAGAAAGGCAGGAGAGAGAAAAGGGGGACAATTTGGGGAAGAGAGGGAGAGATATTATTTCAGAGAGAGATATTTTTAGAGAGAGAAAGACTTTATTTTCTTTATCATCTTCTTCCCCAAAAAACTAGATCTAGAGCTCTAAAAAAACATCCATTAATGGAGATTGTAAATGTAATACTAATGTAACCTCAACAATCATAATGAAGAACCATGGATGTAGATCACATTGATCGAACCATGTAAAAAATCCTTGTGTCCATTTTATAATTTTAGCACTTTAATCTTTATTTTGATTATGAAATAGATTTAGATCTACAAAATATTATAGGGGGTGTGTTGTGGGAAATCCTGCAACTACATTTTTGGCGCTAGAAACAGGGACGGGCAACAACAACAAAGTACAAGAAGAATCAATAACAGAAACATAGTTAGGACAACAACAACAAAGTGAAATAAAGAAAAAGAGATGATGAAGTATAGGAACATATTGGAAAAAAGATGTCATGGGAGTAAAATCAAACGGATCATCTTCGTCAGCAACTTGTTTAAAGGATAAATTTCTTCCACATATTTGTGATTTTGTGTACAATCGCCCAGATCTCGGAGTTTTAAAACGAATATTTTAGAAAAAAAAAATTCATTTAAAAACTAGTTTATATTTTCTATAAAATTTAGTTTTTGAACAAAATCTTTTCACTTTTCTCTAATTCCAAGTTTAGCAATTGTGCTTAAAAATCAGATCTGGGAGCTTTAGAACAAACGATCTCTTAAGAAAAATTCTTTCGAAATCAGATCTGCGAAGTACAAACTTATGGATTTTATTCTACGTACCCATTTCATGATATTTTAATTCTTTGAGTGTCAATGTTTCCTTAAAGCTTAAAAGATTATTCACCAGATTAATTGATTGCTTGCAGTGATAAATAGCCGAAATCTTCTTTGAGCAAGTACTGTTAATGATGAACAATAGCAGAACCACCATAATTCTCAGTGGCAGCGAGGAAGAAAATAATAGAACTATCAGCATTTGATCACCAGCGAAGTAAGGCATCTAAGAGCAAAGGAAGGAATAAGACACAACGATCAAATCTTCCTTGTCAACAAAGTCTGCGAAGTGGGAGGTCATTGCGAAGTGGGAAATTTCTGTGGATGCGAAAGAAGAAAAAGTTGAGAGTTCAAGGTGAAAAGAAGAACAAAAGTTACGAAGGAATCGTTGCCAATAAACAACGTGAATGGAATCATCTTTCACCACAAAGGGCATTAGAATAATCAATACAGGCGAAAATATACTTCTTCTAGGGCATGCAAAGCAACAAGGGAAATACAGTGTACTTTGTCACCAGAACCAATAACTCGCAGCAAGTCATCCTTTAAGAAGTAGAGATCACGAACGAATCAACTAAAAGGAGCCACGAGCAAGGGAACATAAAGAAGAAGATACGTAGTTAACAACGTTGGCGAATATGAATTTTGACCATCGTGAGACCACCACAATCATCAATCAATAGCTCCAAGATAATTCAGCAGCGCGAAAAGAATCATCATCAATCACAAATATCTGTATGCACAGTTTGCGAACTGCCAGTCCATTGATAGCATATCACGGAGGCAGCAACAGACCATGAAACCAACAAAATATACAAAAAATAGGTTAATGATAACAGTGACCATTCCATACACTAACTCGTAATTCTCAGCAGATACCATCAAAGCTTTTGAAAGCCATATTTGGTTTACAGAGAATTCAAACCAATTCCACTAGATTAGAGTTCTCAGCCGGCGAAGTTTTGTTGCTTTAGTGGATATGACGAAGTATCATCATCAGCGAAGTATCATCGTCACCGAATAACCAGTATAAGTGAAGTTCAGTTAACTACAGCCATTCATTTCGTTAGGGATTGATGATAGTTCCGGCAAATATCAGTTAGGGAAGAAGAGTTATAGACGAAATCTACTTCGTCAGACCTCCCAGCGAAGCAGTTTGTTCTCTTCGCAAACATTTTGTCATATATTCTAGCGAAGACAGCATGCTAACAGACAGGAGAAAAAGAAAAGACGGAGAAAGAGTACACAAAGGGAGGTAATATGAGAATAAGTAGCGAATAACACCAATCCTTCACAAACAGTCGATAGCACAGTTGGTTCTGAGAGAAGAGAACAAGCTTGGTGTCGCGAGTTCGAATCCCACCTTATGCATATTTTTTCGCATATTTTTGAACTTCCAAGAGCGAAGAAGTGGAGTAAAGTTATAGTATTGTGTGTTTCTTTCGCAAGCAGCAAGTATCCCTCATAAGCATTTCTTTCGCAGACACTTTCCTTGCAAACGTTCGCAGCATGAACAAATACTTCACAGATGTTCGTTTACTTCATAGAGATGTTTACTCCACAAAGAAGAGAGTTGAGGATTATCTCGCAAGGAATGAAGAAAAGAATGATTATTTCGCAAAGAATGATTGAAAGAATTGACAAAAGTGAAAGAATAAATGAAAATAGTAAAGAAACGCGAAAATTTCGCAGAGACAATCAATGATTTATACGAATGGGACGAACCTTTATGGCGTACACCCTAGTTCGCGAATGATATTTCGTAAGAGGCAAATATAAGACCTAAAGTGCGTCATATAAGGGGGTATCTCTTGACCTGGCTCAGGGAAAAGGTTACACCGCTCCTGGAACCTGAGTCATGGAAATTTGGGGTCAATAAAGCCCATCCTGGAGAGATGCCTTGGATTTCCAACTATATATATAAGGTTATACCCTGGTTGGACGACCGAGGGTCTCTTCCAAGGAGTCAGTGTATGACCAAGGCGCCGAGGTACACGGTTGAGCCAAGAGTGCCCGGGGCATTTGAAGTGTCTCGGCCATTCTTGGCAAGTCTTGGCACATGCCGCACTCTAGGCCCGAAGAAAACTCCACTTAGGGTGCAGCCTCGTAACCATAAGCCATATAGGTATAAGGGATAAGAGGTCACGAAAACAACTGGTTGTTGTTAAGACCGGATGGGAGGAGCTAGTCTTGTATGGCCGATGTACGCCTCCTTGAAGGGGCAACCAGGGAGAAGATAAGGGCGGCACCCTCCATTAGGGAGCTGATAAGTGTCTTAAGACGCAAATGTCATGAGGCTTTATTTTCGCAAGAAAATTTAGGCTTGTCATATTTGTGCGATGATCCTGAAGAGGCAAATAATACTAACGCGAGGGTAAGACGAGATCAATGGGTCTTTACATGAAAGTGTAAAGACGTCCTGCGATTTCGTCGCAAGACGACAATGTCATGGGGCTTCAAGTTCGCAAGAATTTTTAGGCCTGTCATATTGTCGCAAGAAAAACATCCTCACAGAGGCAATAATACTAAAGAAATGATAAGACAAGATCAATGGGTTATTACATGAAAGTGTAACGACGTCCTGCGATTTTGTCGCAAGACTAAGCAATGTCATGGGACTTTATGTTCGTAAGAATATTTAGGCCTGTCACATTGACGCAAAAACGAGGGGTGGCAAAATAAGACCTTTAACTAGGAAGGCAAAATAAGACCACACAAGACAAATGATAAGGCAAGATCAATGGGTCTTTACATGAAAGTGTAAAGACGTCCTGCGATTTTGTCGCAATGACGAGGAGAGGCAAAATAAGACCACACAAAAGTGAGTAAGCAAATAAGCTTGCGAAAATGATTATATGTAAACAAATAAGTTTGCGAATATATACATGAAAATGAGTCCGAGGCAAAATAAAATAACAAAGGAGTATTATTCAATCTCTCAAAGAAAGACTATTTAGAATCTCTCAGAGTGTTATTCAAAATCTCTCAAGAAGACTATTTAGAATCTCTCGGAGTGTTATTCAAAATCTCTCGGCAGAACTATTTAGAATCTCTCGGGAATGTTATTCAAAATCTCTCGTGAGAACTATTTGGAATCTCTCGGAGTGTTATTCAATCTCTCGTGATAATATTTATAATCTCTCAAGAGTGTTATTCGAATCTCTCAAAGCAATATTATTTAGAATCTCTCAAGGTATTATTCAGAATTTCGCAGAGGTATTCATAATTTCGCAGAGGTGTTCATAGTTTCGCAGAATAAGTCAGAATTTCTCAGAATGTGATTATTTTGCAAAATGTGGTTATTTCGCACAATTATTTCGCAAAATTATAAGCAACTTGAAGAGATTATACTATCGCATGAGCACAAAGCATGAGACAGAGGCAAGATAAGAATAAAGAAACAATTCTCTCATTCAACATTTTCTCAAGGATTCTACCTTCATAGATAAAGAACAGAGGCAACTATGGATTACCAAGAAGACATTTTATGTTCTTTATCTTCTCGGCAAGAATCATTTCCAAAATGGACAAGAATTCTCACCAAAAATGAAGTAATAATTTCGCATGAATAGAGGCAATACTTATTACTCACAATCAAGGACGGATACTTCTTATACTTCTTCAAGGATACTTCATACTTCGTATACTTCGGGATGATACTTCTAATTACTTCTCAAAGCTTCAGAACTTCGCAAAAGAATAGAGGCAAGTACGTACTTTTCAAGTCCAGTATTCGTTCGCTCGTTCCTTCATCAACAAAGATCAAAGATTACTACAACAACAAATTTTCCTTAAAGATCGCTCTTCAAGCAATATTCAAGGAAAAGGAGGCAAGATGTAGGATCCAAATATCGCACGACACAATTTATTAGTGTGCGAGATTTAATTATTTTCTTAGCTTGAGAGAATGTAGTAGAGCTTGTGAAATTATATATAGAGAGAGAGAGCCTGCGAGATTATAAGGAGAGCTTGAGAGAATGTAGCGAGCCCGAGAGAATACGAGTCGTATGTGAGCCGTCATCCACTATGTAAACACCTATATAAAGAGAAAGGCAGGAGAGAAAAATGGGGACAATTTGGGGAAGAGAGGGAGAGATATTATTTCAGAGAGAGATATTTTTAGAGAGAGAAAGACTTTATTTTCTTTATCATCTTCTTCCCCAAAAAACTAGATCTAGAGCTCTAAAAAACATCCATTAATGGAGATTGTAAATGTAATACTAATGTAACCTCAACAATCATAATGAAGAACCATGGATGTAGATCACATTGATCGAACCATGTAAAAAATCCTTGTGTCCATTTTACAATTTTAGCACTTTAATCTTTATTTTGATTATGAAATAGATTTAGATCTACAAAATATTATAGGGGGTGTGTTGTGGGAAATCCTGCAACTACAATAGCCAAGAGGAAGTCCCAGTCCACTATATCAAAAGCTTTAGCCATGTAAATTTTGATACCATGAAATCCATTTTCACCTTTCATGCCCCTTTTAGATCTCATGTTATGGATGATTTCATGGGCAATAACAATATTGTCAGAGATTTGTCTAGCAGGTATGAAAGCTGATTGGTAAGGGGATACGATTTCCTGAAGGAAAGGTTTCATTATATCTGGGCTATGATTTTTGAGATGATTTTGTAAGTTGTGTTGCATAGACTGATGTGTTTGAAATGACTTGGAGATGAGGGAATTTCTTTTTTTTTTTTAATAGGAAAATCAGTTTTGGGTATTAAGGAGATAAAAGTGGAGTTCATTTCTTTAAGCATGTGTACTGAAGAGAACTTTTTTTGGACCATTCTAACTATATCGTCCCCCACAATGTGCCAATTGGCTTAAAATAAGTTAAGAGGGAAGCCATCAGGAATTGGAGCTTTATACCCCACCATGCTGAAGAGAATAGTTTTGATTTCCTGCATATCAGGTATTCTATTGAGAGTGGTGTTGTCATGATGAGAGATGGTGGGAATGAGATGGATGATGTTTGGATTAATCTTGACTTTTAACAGCAGCCATTTTGCGAAGTGGTTGGTGATGCAGACATCAATCTCTTTGGCCTCGGTAATCCAAATCCCTTTCTCATCTTATATGATATCAATTTTGTTTCTTCTGGTTCTGCATTTAGTGAACCTATGGAAATATTTTATATTCCTATCCCCATCTTTATAACTTGATTTCTACTTTGTTTTCCAAAACTTTTTCCTCAATTTCACACCATTGACCGACCTTTTTCCCAGCATTATTGAGTAATTGTACCCTGTCATGCCTGAAATAGTTTTTTTGTTTTTTCGAAGAAGTGTAGGAGTTGAAATGAGGTTTTACATCCTGGCGAGATTGGGGTATACCCAGATTTATATGGACATAGTGCCCTTACTAAGGGGAGGCCAAATATGGGTGAAGTTACAATACTACCCTTACCCTTTATAATTCTAATTACCCTAAATCAATTTTATTCTTTTCATTTCATCTTCCTTATTCTCTTCTTCTTCTTCTCCTCCACAACCATATCGGCTCTCCATCACACCACCATCAAAACTCGTCGATTAATTCGTCGTAATCGTCGATTCGAAAATTTCGATTAATCTTCAAACATGGAGCTACCACGGCCGAAACCTAGTCGTACGAAAAACACAAATAGAAAACCCAACGAATACAACCCTGGAATTGCTTTGTTAGTTCAAAAGAAAGAGAAGAAATAAGCGGTTGAAGAAGAAGAAATCAAAGCCGCTGAAAAAGGAGAAATGACGCAATTGAGAAAGTAAGGGCCTACTTAAACTCACTCTAGTACTTCAATTTCATGTTTGCATGTCAAATTAGGTCAGAAAAATCAAAATTCTGAATTTGCAGTTATTTAGCCGGCAAGGTGTTTGTTCCACGACCTTGCCGACATTTCATAGCTAGGTTTAGTCGGCAAGCTCTTAGGTTGAAGATCTTGCCGGCTGTTAATATCTGTAACTCCTACTTACAGGGTCGAAAAGGTATTCAACATAGGAGCCTGCCGGCATTAGTTTTTTTTAGCCGGTGGGTTATAAATTTTTACCCTGCCGGCTGTATTTTAATTTTTTAGTATCTCCTGATGCCTTAAATTTTGAAAGTCGGAATGGTATTTGAATACCACCCTTCCGTCTTTATGTTAGCCGGTATTGTTTTGATTATAGAGCCTGCCGACTATTGATGTTGAAAATCCTGTGTTCAAGTTGTTATAAGCCGGCAGGTTATTGGAATAAGACCCTGCCGACTATACTTTAACCGGCATGTAGTTTAGATATCGACCCTTCCGACCTTGTTCCGCCGGATTGGTTATATTTGTCGACCCCGCCGACTTTTGATTTCTTTTTAAATTGTTCTTGTTTAGGTCGCAAAAGGGAAAGAATAAAACTGCTACTCCTCCTTAAAGACCTCCTCATGTTGGTGAAAAACTCTTGACTTTTTCACATCTAAGGGAATTTGTTGAGCCGGGGACGCTCAAGATCCGTGTACGGAATGATTCTCAACCACCACCGGAACCAAATGATTCGGATGAAGCTCCAGATAAATACCAATCAATTATATCTTGTAGAAGAGGTGATGATGATGATGTTGTTGAAAGAACTTCGGCTGCTGGAGGAGGTAACAATGATGATGATGATGGTGATCAAGACATGCCACTTGATGGAGGAGGTAATGATGATGATGATGATGGTAATGGAGATAAAGATAAGGATATCGAAGATGAAATTGTTGAAGATGAAGAGGATCAAGAAAAAGAAGATGGAGAACAAACTCAAGCTAACGTTCAACAAACCCAAGCTTCAACTTCAACTGAAACCGGAAAGAAGAAGAGGGTTATCACTAAACCAACTGATTCCCACATGCCTCCCCCTCACTTGAAGGTTAGATTGAAACCAGGTGAGCCTCTAAAGGGGACCCCAGAAGATGGTGGAAATGTTTTTTTTGGATACAAAGACTCATGGGTATGTCAAATCCAAAATACTATCGTAAGTAATCTCAATCCGTCTTTGTTTTTTATTTAAGTGTATCTATCTTAAATTTGCGTCAAGTGTTTGTATTTCTTTTCACTTTGTTTTTTTTGGTATTTAGGATCACAAGCATGCCATCCGTCTCATGAGGCGCCAAGCTTCATGTTCAGTGACTAAGAACTGGAATCTTGAAGATGAATGTGACGAGGTGAAAGCGATTGTCAAGAACTCCGGGTTGTGGCCTGCGGTGGAGAGTTCGAATATTGAGCATGATAGAGTTACCGTATCTGCATTCTGTGAGAGGTTCTACGGAGAGACTGATACAATGTTATTCCCATTCGGTGAGATGGCGATAACTCCCGATGATGCTCATCAATTTCTAGGCCTCGAGGTTGAGGGAAAAGCAATCAGTGAGGGATTCGATAATAACATTTCTTGGGAGGGTATCTTCAAATTGACCAAAACTTTGTTCGGTTGGGATCAGATTGAGATGGAGTCTATGCTTGTGATGAAGGATGGTCATCTAAGCACGAAGTTTAATCTGAATAAGTTGAGGGACACATTATCTGGGACCAAGAAAATCTATGATGAGGAAGGAAGGGTGGACTTGGTGCGAATCAATGCTACCGCGTCAACTTATTTGCTATACGTCATGGCCAAATGTATCTTCCCCGACAGTTCCAGAAGCTTGGTCGACGTCAGGTATATGCAACTATTGGATCCCTTAGATAAGATGCATGAGTATTCTTGGGGTACTGCGGTGGTCGCCTTCTTGAACAATGAGTTGAAAAAGGCTTCAAGGGAACTCACTGCGCAAGTTAACGGAAATATATGTCTCTTCCAGGTAATTTTATTGTCTAAATCATTTATATTTGCAAAATTCTAGTAAGATAAGATTCTTACTAAACTTTGTGTTTGCATAAGTTTGGATATATGAGCACTTCCCTACTTTAGTGAAAGCCAACTCCTACGTCAAAGTGAATGAGAATGTTGCGATTGATAAGCCAAGATGACAAAGATACAGTTTTAAGGGTGGTCAGGATAAGGAAATGCTGCAACAGCTTATCAAAATCAGAATCGCCTTGGACAAATTGACTGCGGATGAGGTAATATTTGATCCATATCGAGATGCTAGAAACCAAGGTTTAATCCAAAGGAGAGATGATGTTGCATTATACTACGGACCCTTGTTGTTCTCCCATGGATTTTCAATGTACGATCCACATCGGGCAATGCGAAAATTGGGTTACGTCCAAGAAGAACCTCATTTCGATGATGATCCGTTCTTTAAAGTGTTAAGGGAGGACTGCAGCACGTCATAAAAAACTATTAACGTCGCTTACGCTCCAGCGCCAGTTAAAGATCATTGGAACGGAAGACGTGGCCGTAAAGTCGATACGAGTCTTTTGGACGAGGTGACCGAAGGTCATGAAGCTCATGAAAAATACATGACGTGGTACTTGGGTTGGGCTCATCCTACTGTGATTAGGGAACCGACTGCTGAAAAATTGGATCGTAAGAGGAAGATGACATCGAAAGACCCAGCAACAAGTCTTAAGTTCTTTGTAAGTATTTTAGAGTTGCTATTACTGCTTTAAGATTACATTATCGAATCATTCTATTAATTGTTTGTTGTTTAATTGAAAATAGAAGGAGCATTTGAAGACCTTTGTGAAGGTGTTGTGTTGCGCAAGAGACAAAGGAGAGCTTTGTCGATTGAAGAGCAAAGCAAGCACATTGACTATGCTAGCAATGTTGACAATGAGGATGCCTATGAATTGTTCAAGCAAGCTGATGCTGAAGTAAAGAGGGAAGAAAAATCCAGGAGGGAAGCACAAGCCAAGATGAATGCTGACAAAAAGAGGGCTCGTTCCCGTGGTGATGGTAGTAGTGGTAGTGGTAGTGGTGGTGGTCGTGATAATGCTAAACGGGGCCGTGGTCGTGGTCGTGGTGGTGAATGAATGCATTCCTAGTTTATTTCTTTATGTTGTGGTAGACAAATGTTAAGGTTAACGGTGGGACAAATGTTTTTTTTTTAAAGGTTTATGGGACATGTTTTCGTATTTTGGACAAAAAGTGTTGGATTTCTAGTTGTTGAATGAATGGTTTGTTTCTGTTATACAACCGGCAAGGTATTATGTTATCAACCCTGCCGACTATGTGTTGCAGAAAATACCTTCTCCTGATGCCTAAAATCATAATAAGGTCGGCATGTTTATAAATTACAATCTTGCCGACTATATCATAGCTGGCACGCTAATGACCAAATACCTTTCCGACGGTTATACAGAAGAAAATGAACTCCTGATGCCTAAAATCATCATAAGGTCGGCATGGTTATAAAATAAGACCTTGCCGACTATACCATAGCCGGCACGCTAATGACCATACCTTTCCGACTGTTATACAGAAAAAAATGAACTCCTGATGCCTAAATCATAATAAGGTCGGCAAGGTAACAAAATTTCGACCCTGCCGGCCAAACTTAGTCGGCATATTGGGGAAACAAAAACCTCGCCGGCGAATTCAAAATTCAAATTTTTGCAAGTACAATTGCATTGATTGACTACCATAACGGCCAAATTTGGGCACCATCCTATAAATACACTACTTCTCTCTACAAAACAACACACAACTATTTGCATATACTCTCCAAAGCTCATATCATCATACACTCCATCTAACTCACCCAATAGCTCTCTACATACAACAATGGCATCATTTGATTCAAATGAAGATTTGGCAATCACCAAAGCGTGGTACGTGGAAACTCGAGTTAGACATCATTCCTCCCTAAGGGTGGATGCCGTAACCTTTTGGGCTAGGGTACACAACAAATTTAGGCAAGAGTTTGGGAATCCTAATGGAAGAAGTGTTCAACAAGTCCATGATAGGCACCTAGTCATCGAAAATGCGATACTTGCTTATTTAGCTCTCCAACCCCGGATTTTCAACGCTACCAACTTCAACTTGTACATTGAACAATTTGTAAGTATGTTTGTGCTTTATTTTACGTGATCCATGTTGTTTGATCTTCCTACTAAACACCACTAACAAAGTAAGTTTGTGTTTTGTTTTTGTAGCATGAAGCCGTGAAAGCGCACTACTTGGAGGAAAAGGGGGAAGCATTCGCATTCGATGCAAGCTATGAATTCATGGTCTCCAAAATCCCGGAGTATGCCCCGGACTTCATGCAAGCCGGAGATGACTGGGATTCCTCCAACGAAGATTGATGGTTTTAGTGTAGGTTTTGTGGGAAGATCTCTATGTAAACCCTCACGAGACTATAACTCGTCCACTAGGGTCGCCTAGGGGTTCAAAGGCTTGATGCACATGCTAAGTGCATTCGTTTTTCCGTCGACAAGGAGTTATATTTTATGTTTCAATCAATGTAGTAACCAAAATTGCATGAATAAAGTGAATTACATCTTCCCATATTATGTTTTCTGTTGGGTATAACTACAGGTCGGCAAGGTTACATTGCCGACTTATCAACAACCAACAATGTTAGAAATTATTAGCATGCCGACTATAAGTCAGCCGACAATGTTAGAAATTATGTGCATGCCAACTATATGATATCCGGCATTGTAGGAAATATTTACATGCCGAACGTAAGATTGCTAGCCCAAGATAGTCGGCATATTCTTCATTCAAAGACCCTTCTGGCCTAAAAAATGTCGGCGTTTTCTTCATCCGCGGACCATGCCGGCTATACTTAGTCGGCACCTTATTCATCCGCAGACCATGCCGGCGAAACTTAGTCGGCACCTTATTCAAACGTCGACCTTGCCGACCTTTCACATTTTCAAAACCAAATTTTTTGATCGAAATCTAACTCATAAGACAGATAAAAGGTTTGATCTACTGAATTCATAATTTCAAAATTTTAATCTAAACTCAATTAATTAACCTAATCAGAATTTTTAGTGTTAATTAAACAAGGATATATTAACCATTTAGAAAATATAAGGTTAAGGGGTGGCTTCTTTTACTTCAAAATGTCTTGGATTTTGTCTCATTAAGTATACCCCAATTAATCTGGGTATACCCCAATCAAGCCAGGTTTTACATCGGATAGGAGACTAAACGCTCTATTTGGAATCACTCTGTTCCCATCCAAAACCCGTTAATAACCTGGCTTGATTGGGGTATACCCAAACTAATTGGGGTATACCCAATAAGACAAAATAGGGTCATTTTGAAGTAAAGCCAAGCCACCCCTTAACCTTGTATTTTCAAAATGGCTAATATGCCCTTGTTTAATTAACAC
Organism: Papaver armeniacum; assembly: GCA_023531295.1. Classification (NCBI taxonomy): domain Eukaryota; kingdom Viridiplantae; phylum Streptophyta; class Magnoliopsida; order Ranunculales; family Papaveraceae; genus Papaver; species Papaver armeniacum. The sequence goes on along the minus strand of JAJJWW010006613.1, from coordinate 163,942 downwards.
TAAAAAATTGATTAGGTTAATTAATTGAGTTTAGATTAAAATTTTGAAAATGAAAATCCAGTAGGTTAAACCTTTAATCCGTCTTATGAGTTCGATTTCGATCAAAAAATTTGGTTTTCAAAAATGTCAAGGTCGGCAAGATATACGTTTGAATAAGGTGCTTGGCTATATATGGCCTTTGCATGGTCTTTGTTTGAATAAAATGCCGACCAATTTTAGCCTCTGAAGGTATTTAAATGAAGAACATGCCGACTTTATTTTTTTTGACACATAGGAGATGGATATTGAAAAATATTAGTCGGCAAGGTCTACAAAAAAAACCCCGGTGAAAAAAAATACCCACACGGTGAAAAATACCCTACGCCGGTATAAGTCGGCAAGGTATTTAAATGAAGAACATGCCGACTTTATTTTTTGACACACGGGAGAGGGCTATTGAAAAATATTAGTCGGCAAGGTCTACAAAAAAACCCGCCATTTGTTGAGAAAAATACCCGCACGGCGGTATAAGTCGGCAAGGTGTAAGTCTTCAAAAATACCCCGCCTAAGTGTAGAAAAAAAAATTTATAATCGTCGCCATGGATGTTATGAAAAGTCGGCAAGGTATAGATATGGATATCTTGCCGACCACCGTAATTGCTAAATTTAGAGATGAAAAGTCGGCATGTTATTCAACCTTATACCCTGCCGACTATATTTTGGTCGGCAAGGTCGACAAAAAATACCCTGCCGATTTTTGGTTCGTTTTGATTCTTCGTTTTTTTTTTTTTTTTTTGATTTCACATGTATAGTTAGAGTGTAGAAGAATTATATATGTTTTGGCCGGCAAGGTTTTTTAGTATGGGCAAATTGGTCTTTTAACACCTTTTAGACACCCCTTTGGGGAACAAAATTATACCCCAATTAATCCTGTTTTTAATAAGATTCTTCGTTTTTTTTTTTTTTTTTTTGATTTGCATGTATAGTTAGAGTGTAGAAGAAAGATTTTGATTTTTTTTTGGGGGAAAGTATATATGTTTTGATTCTAATCCCGCCTTCTAACTTTCCTCCTACATATGGTACAAGGTTTTTAGTATGGGCAATTTGGTCTTTTAACACCTTTTAGACACCCTTAGCACACTCCTTTGGATGGGAACAAAATGGGTATACCTCAAGTAATCTGGGTATACCCCAATCAAGCCAGGGTTAATAAGGGGTAAATAAATTGGCGCGTTGCTTTTAGGTTCATGTAACATGCCTTTGTTGAACATTGTAGGACAAACTCGGATAAGCAATCGTTCACGGTGGCATGGTGTTTTATGGATCGAGAGAAGGATGATAATTATATTTGGGCATTGGAAACTTTGAAGCTTCTCTACCACGAAGACGAAACTCCAGGGGTTATAGTCACCGACAATGAGCAAGCAATAATGAACGCCGTGAGGATAGTCTTTCCTTATGCACAAAATTTCCTTTGCACTTGGCATATACAATGCAATCTTAGAAAGAATTGTAGAAGTCATATCCAAAAAAACGAAATCAAAGAAAGGAACTAAACGTGAAAAGAGGAAGATGAACGTCTTAGCAAACTAACTAAAGAGGAGCGAGAGAAGGAGAAAGAGAAAGAAGACGAAGAATGGAAAGAAGGTGAGATTAAGTTTGGGTTATTCATGAAAGCGTGGGATAAGGTGGTTTGGTCGATGAGTGTGGGAAGATATGAGTTAAACTTGAAGGATTTCGAGGATGATTGGGGACTAATTACCCCAAAGTAGTGGAATATTGCAAGAAACAATGGTTGAGTCCACACAAAGAGAGGTTTGTGTATGCTTATACTTACGACTATAAACATTTCAAACTTGAATCCACAAGTATGGTAGAGCAAGCGCATGGGAGACTAAAAGGTCTACTTTTCCACGAGTCAAAATGGGATTGTGACGGTGCAACATGCTATCCATGAGTACACTAATAATGATATCAACAAGATAAAAAAGCAATTCCAAGAAAGTAGCTTCCTAAGTTGAGGAGTTTGAGGATAATTGGATGCTTGTTGGTATACATTGCAACGTATCGCATTGGGCAATACGCTTTATGATGAAACATCTCGCTTTGTTTAAGAAGTATAAAGTATGACGACCCGAGCACTCCTTGTAAGTGTAGGATAATGAAGGCTATCGGACTTCCATGTCGTCATATGCTTGGTAGGTATAAAACTTTCCATTCCTCTTGATGATATCGATCCCTATTGGAAGCAATTATCTTTCAAAACCTACTCCAAGAGAAGATCCCCAAGAGTTTGAGCACATGGAACTTTGGGAGAATAATCCTCGAAAATACCCCAAGTTGAATAGGTTGGACAAACAAACTATGAAGTTTGATGCCGATAGTTTACCCTTTATGGAAGAACTTGAAGAACCTTGGTAGACCAACTACCAAAAAGACGAGGGCGAAGAAAGAGAACAAATCAAAGAGTTTTTTGAGTACAAATTGCGATCAAGATCAATCCGAAGGAGAACAAATCAAAGAGTTTTTTAAGTAGAAATAGTGGGATCAATCCAAAAGGGAAAACATTAAAGAGCATTTGAGTACAAAGTGCGACTAATCTACTAATTTTTATTTATTTCTTCCTTTCTGTTCCATCTGCATCGTATTTCTCCCATATCCTTCAATCCATTTTCCTCCGCTCCTCTTCTCTCTGGTCACTTCCACAACCACCACCATTCCGACCATAATCACCACCGGTCGCTGTCACTCCGTTCAAAATAAGGGATTTCTGACAGTCAATATCCTTCGAAAACGGCGGTTCATTCTAAAACAGCACTAAGGTTTTGGAGATTGGATAATTTAGGGTTTATTTAATCAGGCAAGTTATTCTTTAGTTATTTTTGATTGATTATTCGATACTTGTGGAGTTTAAATTGTCGTTGTTGGTTGTTAATTTTGGTTTTGAATTAGTTTATTATGCTGAAAACTTTATAATAGTAATAAACACAAAGTTAAAACAGATTGCAATGAAATTAGAGCAGCAATGCTGAATCATTTTTCATTGCTAAACACATTTAGGGTGGATTGTGTACATTTATGGATACCCCATTGGCTGATAAGATGAATCAATTTGACGAAACATGTTTAGAAGTTTCAAGTGTTTGAATTTTTCATTTTTTCTACTTGCCTCCGTCCCAAATTAGTTGAGCTAGTAGTACAATTTAGAAATGATTTATCTCTCAAACTATACCAAGGATATTCGTAAATTTTATATCATTGAAAAGCATTTTAAAACACCTACGTAACGAATATAAACATGGACAAATTTTGAAAATGACTAGCTCAACTAATTTGGGACGGAGGGAGTATAACACTTACGTTTTCTTTTCTGTTTTGTTGTTCGGTGAGTTTGTAGTGTATGTAGCTCGACGTTATGAGCTAAACTTATTGTCAATGTATATTTTACATCAAGTATTCTAGATTACCTCAAATGACTAGATACACTTTACCATCATTGTTTATAAGATTGTGGTTTGTGACCTATGTTTAACTCTTTTCTGTAATCGAAGGTTTATTTGTTGTTTGCTTTGATGTATTCGTTTTTAATCATGATCTGCACTTAGCAAAAACCATCATAAGTACTGTGATTAAAAATTCTCCATGATCTTTGGTGTATTAATCTGAATAGTTTATGACCTTAGAGTCTTAGATTGGCCATTTCTATGTGAATTAGTTATCAAGATCTACATACTTATAGCGAAATATTTACATATGTATCTGTGATTTTACAGGTTCTTCGTCATTTTGGTTGCATTAGCGAGACAAGAATTGGCATCATCTTGTGATCATCCTCTCAAGGCCACTGTGATTTGCGGCATTCTGATTTTTCACTGTAAGACTTGCACAATCTTGAGTTCTAAGAGAAAGGTTTAATCTTATTACTGCAGGATGCGTGCTTTCGATTTTAACCACACATGATTTACCTGAGGATTGGTCTGTTCAGTTTGTTTCCCTGAAAGTAATCTATAAGTATAACATATAGATATGAAACTATTGCTATTCATTGTCTGGGTTCTCTAGGGCTCTCCTGTAAGAGATAGGGGATGTATAGGATAGGTCATGCTGCACCATTCAAGACATTGGAAGTGAAACTAAATCAAATTGACTATAACAATAACTGACTCAAATTTGGTTTCGTACCTTGACAAAAAATGTCTTTCATATTATGAAGCTGGACCTAAGTGATTTTGTTCAGGTTTCTCCTATTTGAATGCACAAGCTGGAATCAACCAATTCACATCCAAATGCATTTTTAGTGTACTTATATTCGTGTCCTCAGGATAAGAAGAACCTTGCATGAGTACTGCAGTACTCAGTTTCTTTAGCTGTTTCATAGTTGACTGCTGTTATTTGTTGTCGTAATTATCTTTTTTCCTTTCGTTAAACGTTTGTGCTGGGAAGATGGTTTCAGACAATTAGAGCGAGACTTAAAAGAATTCCACTTTTAGAAAATAGGGTAAGGTTTCTTACGGACATAATAATCTGGGAAATTAGTATAAGAAGAATGGGTTAATTTGTGCCTGTCATTGTCTTAGCTTTTTTCTGAGCGCAGCTGATCAGTATGCCCCTTATTAAAAACTCATTAAAGCCAGGATGTTTTACAGCTTGTCTCGTACACACATCCAGCAGTTGAGATGTTCAACTAAAATTTTCATCTTTTTACGTACAACAACCATGTAGTAATCTCCTCCATGCCTTTTATCTGACCGTGAGTGTTTGATGTACATAATTTGGTTTCAAGTAGTAGAAAAGAGTATCAGTGATTGGACAAAGGTTTCCACCCTGAACACTTACCAACAGTCTTGAATGTCTTCTTAGCTGTCGATTGCCTCTCTTTTTCCTTTGAATCATTTTTTTTTCTCTGCACTGGTTATTTCTTTTGCATTTTCAAATCGCTTTACTGGCAAATCTTTTCCTGTTGATCACAGCCATTCATTATCAATATTCAAAAATCAGGAAAGATCAAATGTTTATTAAAACTTAAAAGACAACCCTTTAAGAGCAAATGTATATGTACTTCACCTCAGTTTCTCTCATGAATTTCGCTGCTAAATCAAACTCTTTTGACCGTCTTGTATCTATTGAAGTTTTTTTTGTTCTCAAACTGTCACATACACATATTATTAACAGTTGGACAAAATTTACTTAACTTAAGAGCTTCTTGTAGCTAGATAGAGCAGCAAATGATCAGCCTTGTAGTATACTTACATGTTAAAGAGTTCAGCAGATTTAGCTTCCTTCCGGTCGTTAAGTTTCACCTAAACCTTTTTTTGGCTGATTCATGGGAGGAGGTGGAGGAAGTATATGAATCCTTTTTGCCTCATGAACTCCCTATGGTTATTGAATCTCCATATATGCTTAGAAAACTCGAATCACCATGGAATGAGACTAATAAATTATTAAATCAGTTAACACTATGAAAACTAAAAATTTTATACGGCATGCCTGATTACAAATCATATACGTAAATATGAGTAAAGAGATAAAACCTCTCAAAACGTACGATCTCTTGGAAGTTGGAACTGAACGGAAATAACTGACTGATATTTCGTCAGATTGTTTACCATGTTTACGAAGAACCATTGGAGATTTCAACATTGAATTTGAATCATAATAGTGATCACTAGTAGCACTCCTGCCGTTTTTGTTTGTGGTTTTGGTATCTTTAATGCACAAGTATCTGGTTTTTATGTCTTTTGAATTACATGAAAGTAAGTTACAAATTGAGATAATTGAACAAGTTTTTCGAAGATTTCCTTCAATTATAATCAGAAAACAAATTTTCAGTTCAAACTTCTTCGAGATTTACTTTACATCGGTTGGAATCGATTCTAAATTAAAGAAACAGAGGAACATCTGTAACAGAGAAGTTTCAGATTTTCGTAAGAAGATGATTGATCTTCAGGTTGGGTTTCTGCAACCGAACCCACATTCCCGACCCGTCTTACTTCTACCCGTGATCCTATTATTACCCCCTAAAACAACATGAAAACATAGATTAGAAAATAAAAAAAACTTGTGTTAAGGATTTTATGTATGTACAGAAATAGGTCGTACATTTATAATTTATTTTCCCATGTTCTAATTGTCATGGAACTAATGGTTCAATTTGATTAATATAAGCTTTTTATCTCTCCTATCATGTTTTGTGACTCCTCGTCCACCAAATTTGCTCTCATGCGTCAACAAATAGAAAGAATATTGGTTTGATCAATTCCTGTTTGATAAAATGCCTCAAAGAACTAATTGTCATGTTCCTGAAATTTGATTCTTGTTTTAGGATTATAAAGAGATTTTGATTGGTGAGTTTTGTTTATATACGTTTTAGAGTAATCACCAATTGCTGCGCAATACTCATAACATCCAGCAGTAGATTTTTTGTTTCATTTTAAAGATGGCAAGTGTTACACATATCTCTGCATGTAATAAACATTTTGGATTGTCTGGTTGCTAATAGATATTTTCTCTGTTCTATTGATGCAGTACCAGGGGACTTGGAAAAGCACTTGCGCGGGAGTTTCTTCTTTCTGGAGATCGTATTGTTATTGCTTCCCGCAGGTGCTAATTCAACTTTTTTTTTTCCTACAAGAATGCAGTAGGTGCTGCATGAATATGACAAAGTTAACTATTCAAGATTGAACTTTGAAGCTTAGATCATGGTCCAATAGCTAGAGTAGGAAACTTGGTTCAGCTAGGGTGCAGCGGACAATTAGTCAAGTGTTCAGAATAAAATAAAGAGACATCTCTTGAAATCATGCACATGGATGCTGATAAACATTTTGTATTTTATATGATAACATATGAATTGAAACGTAGAGACCATAATCACCACCGTTCGCGGTCACTCCTGTTCAAAATAAGGGATTCAATATTCTCTGAAAACGACGGTTCACTTTAAAACAGCACTAAGGTTTTGGAGATTGTATAATTTAGGGTTTATTAGATCAGGCAAGTGATTCTTTTGCTATTTTTGATTGGAGTATAAATTATCGTTGTTGGTTGTTGATTTTGGCTTTGAATTAGTTAATTATGCCTTATAATGTGAAAACTTCATTAATAGTAATAAACACAAAGTTAAAACAGATTGCAATGTGATTAGGGCAGCAATGCTGAATTAGTTATTTTAAAAGTACTAGTCTGATCAGTACTACCACTAATGCCGTTTTTATTTGTGGTTTTGATTTCTTAAATGCACTTGTATCTTTTTTTATATTTTAGGGTTATGTTTGCTTGAGATTTTAAACAACTGCCATAATTGATAAGTGTATATTTTTGTAAATCTTGTAGCGCTCAATGTGGTTGGGCCCAATGTAATTTGGGTAGCTTAGGGTGAAGAAGCTAGATAGGCCTGTAATGGTGGTGGGTCATCTTTCCTCTCTCTTGCATATCGTTTTTGGAGTTCTATTCTCCATGTTTTTAACCGATTCTATTCTAATTAAAATTTGAAAATTCAGTCAATAGTTTTGACTGAAGATTTCCAGATTTTTCTACGGATAATCAACAACACTAACATCAGAACCGCAGCCTTCTTTGATGGAATTAGTCGAATTTTCGCCAACATTTTCTACAACAAATCCAATAGTGGGTTGTGGCAAAGGTACTTTTGTTCCTTGATTTTATCTGTTATATTTATCTGCTTTTAACCCTTTGATGCTAGTGGCCTTAATGAATGGTGAAGCTTATGGGTTCGTGCGATAAACTCTTTGAGTTTTGGGAACACCATTCAGCAACATTAGTTACATACATTGAATATTACATGTCGTTGCCCATTTTTGTACCTCTAGAATTGGGATCAAACTTCTACCTTATTTTGTATAGAATACGAGGCACAATCAGTAAATTTAGATTCTTAGTTATTTTCCATGTGAGTTACTATTGTCTTCTTTTTATTCTTATATGTTCTTTTTTCAATCTTGTAGGCATGATCCACTATCGCCCACTGTGCTGGATGAGGAGATTGTGAAGTTTGATACTCCCCACCCTATCGTAGCCCAAGGTTGGTCTTCAGAAAGGAAGAGGCAACATAAGGATAATGGGGATTCTCAAGCTGTTTTCAATGCATTGGAGACAGTGCTGAAGGACAGCTTGGAACGTCTAAAGACGAGAAGGCATGTTTGACTAAACCAAAAGTTTATATTCCAGTTTTTTTTTGCCATATATTAGGTTGTAGTTAGGAAACTGTGTTATCAGAGACACTTAGTTATTCATATCTTGCGTTTGCATATTGTAGTCTGGAAGAGGAAAAGGTACCCTCCGCGTGCTTCTTCACCTGAACCAAGAAACAGTTGAATTCTATGTGATATGACATGACATTATAGTTGTTGCACATTTTGTCGGAAATATAGTAATACGATACTCCCTCCGTTTCCAGAAAAGAGGTACTATCACTTTTTCATTTTAGCCTAAAAATAGGCCAAATTGAAAAAGCAATAGTAACTCTTTTCCAGAAACGGAGGGAGTATATAATGAGTTTCACTACATCCTTTGATTGTTTTTGGGCTGTATATATTCTAAGTCTGCTCCACAAATTACTGCAGGGAAAGCTTTGCTGGAAGTGACCATGCTGCCCTGGTTAGGGCTTTGTGTGTAGATGGTAAGGTTGGAGAAGCACTCCAACTTCGGAACAAGATGCTACAAAAATCTCTATATCGAGATGAGTTTCTTAGTGTTTTTACGTACAATCATCTTATAAACGGGTTTTGCAAGAAGGGGGAAATGGAAAAGGCCACTTCACTCTTGAAGGAGATGTCTGAAGTGGGCTGCATTCCGAATCGAGTTACATACAACACCTTGATTCATGGTTACTGCCGCATAGGTAATGTAAATGAAGCTTATCGTGTTGTCCGTTTTATAAATAAGCCTAACAAAGTTACTTGGAATACACTCTTACACGCGCACTGCAGAGAGGGTCTCTCAGAGAATGCTAAGAAAATTTTGGCAGAAAAGTTAGACAAGGGTAGTTTGAGCAAAGAAAGAATGAGTGATAGTGAGAGAAAATCAGATAAGATTACCTCAACGATACTTTTAGATACTTACTGTAAGGAAGGAGACATGGATCAGGCTCTGAATTTATGGACTAAGATGTCCCAAAAGGGTTCACTGATAGATGTTGCTGCCTACAATGCCCTCATCCATGGTTTTTTGTTGAAAAATGAATTGGGGGATGCTTATGCGTATCTCTGTGATATGCTTAAGAGGGGATTTCATCCTGACTTATTCACATATAACACCCTTATAAGTAGGCTATGCATGTTAGGAAAGGTAGACGAAGCTTGTGAGGTTCATAGTGTGATGTCAAGAATAGGGGTCAAACCAGATCACACATCTTATCAAATGGTCATTCGTACCCTTTGTCTATATGGGAAGGTTACCAAGGCTAAAAACATTCTCATTAGTATGCTGGAAAATTCAATCATACCCAAGCCTTTTATCTGGAATGTGATGATTGGCGAGTACATAAAGTGCAAAGATCTCGAAAGTGTTTTAATTCTTAGAGATCAGATGAGAGCATTGGGTGTTGTACCAAATATCTTTACTTATAACGCATTGACTCATGCATTAATAAAGGGGGGATACATCCGTGAAGCTCTAGATCTAAGGCACGAAATCAGGTTAAATGGACTTCTTCCTGATATTGTTACCTACAACATGTTAATAGGTGCTGCATGCAATACTGGTGATCTTCGTTTCGCACTTCAATTGCTGAATGAAATGTCAGTGGACTGCACCCCAGATATTATAACCTATACTGAGCTGATTCGAGGTTTTTGTAGGAAAAAAAAGATGAAGGATGCATTAGAACTATTCCGTAAGATACAGACAGTTGGCTTACCCACCGGCCATATTCCATTTCAGATACTCATCAAAGCTTACTGCAAAATGGGAGAACCCGAAAAAGCATTTAGTATTTACCAGGAAATGGTCAGGAAGGGGCTGACAGGTCGCTATTCAACTTATCATGCCCTATTTTCTGAGCTGTTGAGGAAAGGATTTAAAGAGGCAGCAGAGCATGTTTTCACTACCCACATGTAAATATTGTGGTAGCATTTGTCAGCTCTGATCTTTCTGCAAGTCGACATCAGTTGTTTAGTGTGGATGGAAAACGTATTGTTCTATACTGAATGTAACTTGGTGAAGAAGCAAGATACACTTTGGTGTTCGACCGCATTAATTGGCTGGTGGCATCCTGGGATTAAATCCTCTACTTCGTGGTAGCAAATTAGACTCCGGTCCAACCCTATTGGTTTGAACCTCTCGAAATTTAGAGGCATGCGCTTCTACTTCCGTCATTTCAGTTAATGAGAGCTATAAACTCTCTAAAGATTGTGCAAGCACTTGGAAGATGTGGATTTTGTTCAGGTCATTGGCGTCACAGACATCTGGTGAGTTTCTATATCTATTGTGAAGTTATTTTACGAGGGGCGAGGCCCTATTCTCTTTTGATGATATTTTTGTTGGTTGTTAATTCTGGCTTTGAATTTATTTCTTATGCCTTGTAAAATGAATACTTTGCTAAAAATGTGTGGAAATTCGAATGCAACAAAATTAGGGCACAATGTTGTATTTAGTGAATAGAAAAAATCACGTGGTATAGTTGAATTAGGTATTTTTAGAGTTGGGTATTGTCTGATCTTTATATAATTTATATACTACGAAGATTTTTTCTTTCATCCGAGGACACAACTTTCCAACTCATTCATTTGCTAAGCACAATTAGGTGGAATTGTGTAAATCTTTTTATGGATACCCGATAGGCACAACTGATGACTCTATTTAACCAAACATGTTAAGGAGTTTGTACTGTGTTACTGTAGTTTTCTATTGGTTACTCACTTATGTTTCTTTTCTGTTATGTTGCTAGGTATGTTCCCAGTTTATGTAGCTCAGTATTATGAGCTAAACCTATTTTTTAGATCCATTTATATCTAGTATTCTAGCTTACCTCAATAACAAGTTACAGTTTACATTCATTCTTTATACTTGGTAGTAGCAGTAATATGCACACATTGGATTGCACTTAAAAATGATTCATTTTTTTCCACTTTAAATATTTTATTGGGCATGGGGATGGGGATGGTCAGTGAACTGCTAGGTTTCTATTGGGTATGCCTTCTGTGTCATACTGCTTAAATTTGGCTTGGCTTATTGTAGAAATCACTACGTTTCTGCGATAAATGGTGCGACTTGTGTTTGTTTTTTTTGTGGAACTGGTTGGTTTTGTCAAAGTAGAGAATCTCTTACATGTTAATGTGAAAAACAAGATAAGAAAGTAAAGTTTGTTACATTTCACCTAGCAAACAATATCTCATCTTTGCGTAAAGCTACTAACACAATCTCATTTACTTATTAAATCGGAACCATGTTAGTTTGTCTTGAATGTTAATTTCTAAGTTGGTTAGTATTATTTATGGGTATTTTGTTGATTGGTACCTGGGTTTTGACCAGGACCCGTAAAAGACTATTTTTCAATCTTTAGGCTGGAATCTGATCTTTTTCCCCTGCAGGTAGCAGAGCATCTTAAAGCAGGTAGCAGAGCATCTTAAACAAAGAAGGTTCTGTGGAGCTAGAATTGGCAGACAAGTGCTTCTCTCATGGGATAAGCTGAAGCTTTCTCAGGGCCGGCCCTTCATTGGGAAGCAGGGAAAGGACACATCTTGGTTTAATTACAACAAAGTAAAACATTAGGCACCTAGGAGAGCATCTCTAACAGCGGGAAGAGGAAAGGTTTCTTTTTTTTTCTTCTGGTTTAAAATATTTAAAGAAAATAGTCAAAAAAAACTGACGTGGAGGTCTGACCGAAGCCGTGGTTAAGACTTTTTTTTTTTTTTAATTCAGAATGTGGAGATGCTCTTGAATCCTTGATGAGTTATTCAGAATGTGGGGACAATAGTAAAATAGTTTTAAGAGAATGTGGGAATAATTATACGGTTCCATCACAAAAGAAGATTGGAGTAGTATTGTGTCTAGCCGGTGCTTTCTTTGGGAATGGTAGAAGTCAGTACTACGACATTGTTTTGCGTACAATTAAAATCGCTGAAACTAGATATAGGTTGTAGTCTAACGCTCAAAACTTAAAAAAGGACCGATCAAAAATATCAATGGACAGATGCGATGAATGTTGAAAAGCTTTCAATTGTCAATCTATTACCATACAGTACCATTCATGAGTGACATCGTTACAGCAATTTAGCTTAACATAAAAAAGACAAATACGATGGATGTTGTAAGCTAAGAAACACATTAGAATGGTTTGAGAAGAGAAATCCAGTGATCACTTGGAGCTAACTGCAATGCAATTCAGCTGTCATCCAAATTCCAAATATGCATGTTATGTTTGCGGTAGTGCAACTGCAAACCATTCGCTAAGGCCAAGCACTATGGTGCATGGCATCCCTTCCCTATCCCTCATTTGTAGGGAAGGGATATTATGGGTCACAAGGCAGCCTCACTATGGTGCCCTTTTATCCCTTCCCTACATGACACGGGAACTCAGTATCCGTGTGAATAGGGTCAAATGGAAATTCAGTATCCGTTTTTTATCCCAATTTTTTTTTTCCGCTGAAATATTTGTATAGGTGAAAAAAAGATAGTTTAGAGTAAAAAAAGTAGATATAATAGGTAAAAAAGAGTTATAATAGTAGAAAAAGAGTTTTAGTAAAAAAAGTGTGAAAAAAAGAAAATTTTAGGGTAAAACTTAAAAAACAAAAAACGGATACTTAGTTTCTGTGAGAAAAGTCACGGATACTCGGTATCCATTACTACTCAAAACGGAAATTGAGTACGCGTAAAGCAGTTTTTCACACGGAAACTCAGATTTCCGTTCCCTACAAGGTGGATCAGATCTAATCCACTTTGCTAAGTAGGGAAGGGATATCCCTATTCAAGTAGGGATATGAGAGACCATAGTGGTTGGCAAAACGGATTTTTCCCACAAACGAGGGATAAGGAAGGGAAAATAGGCACCATAATGCTTGGCCTAAGCATATGTTGGTGGAACAACAACCCTACACAAGAAAATAGAATGCAATAAAAGATTAAAGTTAGCAAGCACAACACAGCTAAAAAAAAAAAAAAAAAAATTGCTTTGAGTTTGCCTAGATATCCCACTTGCCCAATTTGACAGGATAGAAAGAGGAGCTATTACTAAGTAAGGTCCATGCATTCCCTTCCCTTTCAAATGAGCAAGAAATTCAATGGTTTGAATTTCATCCATTTGAAATGTCTTGCCAAGACCCATTTGATCTGCCAGAATACCATTAGGTCCATTCTGCCACAGTGAAATCATCCATTTTGAACCCCAGTCATGGATTAGTGAGATCATCAGATACTGAGTATTGCAATGCCTCTTGTTCTATGGTTAATTGGATGAAAAAGAAATCAACAACAAAAAACATAGAGCTCAGAGATCAAAATTTGATTAAACAAAAACATAAATAGAGAACAATATTAGTATGGTCACTAACGGAATACAATTCTCTCCAAAAAAAAACAATTAAGCTCAGGTAACTATAAATTAAGAGAAGTGAATGCCTGCTTTGTTGAACAAAGAAAGAAGGTACAAAAAATCCACTTGTGTAAGCTTTGAAGACCTCTTCTCCTCAAAATCTCCTTGCTTAAGTATCCCTATAATCTTAGCCTTAAAATCAGATCCATCTCCCCCTGCCTCGTCATCCTCTTCAACCTCCATTTCATCATCTTTTCCATCGTCAATTTCCATGCTCATATCTTCACTAGTATCTCCTAATGCTGAAAAATCCATTTCCCCTGCCATGTCTTCAGATGATCCTTTCAGTGCCTGGAGTGTTTTGTAGTTCTTCTCCAGCAACGAGAGTACTGATTTCTGCCTGAAAACTGAGCCCAGAGTCTTATTCTTGCGGTTAAAACAAAGGCGGATTAACCCATCCCACTCCTTGAAATTTACAGGAGGAAGTGGTTTTCTAGGTTCAATTCTGACCACAGAAGAGTCAACTTTAGGGGGAGGCCGAAAATTGTTTTTCCCTACTTTGAGGAGATGGGAGATACGGGATAAGAGTTGAGTGTTAACTGAAAGGCGACAATAGAGATTGTCACCTGGCTGGGCTACCAATCTCATGGCAAATTCTCTCTGAAACATTATAACTGCACACCTAAAAACAGGTCTATGTGCGAGTAACTTAAAGGTGAGAGGAGAAGAGATTTGATAAGGAATGTTGGCAACACAAATATCGAAGTACGGCAAATCAACCTTAAGCACATCTCCTTGTATAACCTGTAACCATTAGAATTGCAAAAAGAAAAAAGTTCAGTTTCATTGATCCTTCCACCAACTCATCCCACGACCTTTCGAACAATTTACCCACCAAAAGTAAGAGGTTCAAATATATAGATAAGACAGAAAGCAAGGAAGAAGATACAAATACTGTCAGATTAAATTAAAAAACCGAGATAACCAAGCATAGCTCTGCATAACAAGAGACTATATAAGTTTTTGTGTTCAACACTATATAAGCTTGTAAAATGAGAAGTGAGGAATCTTGAGCACTAATTGAATTGATCAGAAGAGTGTTAAACTAAGTAAATAAACAGGATAAACCAACAAAAATCAGTGTCAACACAAATGGAACTGCAGATTCAACAAAGATGGATATGGAAATTTAAAGAATGGTTAATCCCCCCCGCTAACTACTACTTATGCTTTCACTTATTATGCTTGTCAGGATCATCAAACAGGAACATATGTTTAAACATTTCATCAAAGAACATGAGACCCTCTACTAAAGAGATTACGGTCAAGCCAAAAAACAAATAGTGTCCCTAAGCAAGAAGAAACTAAACTGCAATTTCTTCCAATTTACTTCATTGTCACATAGAATTGGGCCAAAACTTTGACAGTGAGGGCAGCAGCAGCAGGGGTTATACCTAAGGTAACAAAATTTCGGCTACTAAATACTCAAAAATTACCAAATTAAAATAAAGGTTTACCTTCAATTGATTGGAAAAGGGAGTTCCTTGAAACCGACGTGTTAATTCAAGAACCATCCGAGGATCTAATTCAACAGCAATAACAGATTTACCAGCTTCAAGTAATTTCTTTGTAAGATTTCCAGTACCAGGACCAATTTCAAGAATAATATCAGTACTTTTGATTCCTGATTTTTGAACTATAGTATCAACTAACAATGGATTCTTCAATATATGTTGTCCTTTTGATTTGTGAAATGATATTCCACCTTGGTATTGTTTATTTGACCCTGCTGCTCTTGACGGTTTTTCTTTCCTCATTTTACCTCCCGCCATTGTTGATGATACACCCAAACTTGATGTAATAACAAAATAATAATACCTCTGAGATTATAAACCTAGATGAAGCAAGCTGAGATTTTTTTTTTTCTGGCGAAACCCTAATTCGGCGCTTGAAGAGTGAGACAGATGAAACTCGATCTTCTATAATCGTGTTTTAATAGTGAGCCCAAAAGATGTTACGGCCAATATTCAAAGAGGCTTAACCCATAACAAAATGTTGTCCTTTGGTCTTTTTGTCTTTTCCTCTTTAACCTAAGACGGGTCTTATGGAGGTTCCCAACCCAAACCAGAAAACCGAGGTCTATTCACTCGCTTCTCACTCACGATTTCTTTGTTGAGTGGGAATCCCGGCGGCATGGGTTTCAAACGGGTAATGGTTAGCTATTTTGAAAAAGTGAAAAACGGTCGACTATTGTTCGTTCTAGGCCGTGAAATGGATAGTGGTTCACCATTCCAAAAGAACGACTATCTTAATGGTGGGTTTGTTTGTAGAATTCACCGTTTCCAGGAATTTATAATCCCATGGGATTACAAGGAATCATGTAAATTCCTTGTGTGTTTGGTAACTCAATATAAATTCCTAGGATTTACAGAGTTTTCTTGTATTAAAGTCTTTGTACCGTTTGACATTACCCTCAAATCTTAAAATTGCATATATATGGGATTTATAGTTAAAAAAAGTGTTGGATATTTTCAATAACATAGAAAACAAAACGTTTTTTCGTTTTTGGTTTGCCGCTATCACGGGAGCGTCCGGTGCCGAATAGATGCAATGGATTTTTGTTGGAGATGAAAAGGCATCTCCAAAGGGTGTGATGGTTCACAAAAGACACATCCATTCCCATAAGGCACTATTGATGTCTTTTGGTAGTGAAGAGCATCTCCAATAGGCATGAGTTCCCTATAAGTAGTGATGATTTGTTTTCATTCATATAATGAAGAACATAAATCAATTCAACTTTATTTTCTCTCTATCTAAAGCATCATCGAAATTACTTTCTAGTGTGTTCTTGATTGGGTCAAGGGTACAAACCTTGAATCCAATTTTTCGTTGTAGGACTTTCATTGTATCCTCAAGGCATTATTTCGCATACTTTGTAATCGCCAATTGATATTGGGAGGGTAGAAATAATCGTCTAAAAGAATCTTAATCGAGCCTTGAAGCCGGAAGTACAACATTTCTCTTATTGTTTCATCTTCTATTGCAACCCAGTTTTTTACAGTTTTAGACAATTATTCTTGGACAACAGAGGGTGAAAGTTTAGTTGTTACGTGTACAATAAACACTGAGCGGTTCCATAAATTCAAGGAAATCTGTATTGGGTCCTGTTCTAAACGAGCGCCTTGGATAGTTGGTGTTTGATTTCTGTTGCAATTTCTTTTGTGGCCGGAGGAAGGGAAAGTATAAGAAGTGCCAGAACCTTCCTTAAAAACCTCCAGGAATTGATGTTGCGGTTTGAAATCTAATTCATGAATCAGTAAGTGACTTTGCAAAATTCCTTGTCAAGTGGTGGTGAAAATCCAGCAAGAAGAAAACGTGAAATCAAAGAGAGAATTAATGCATTATGGTCTATGGAGTGCCGTTGTGAATCCTGCCCGAAGTACGGTTACATGGAGAAGAAAACGGTTCATAAATTTGGGTGTTAGTTTATGAATCATCGTCTCTCAAAGTCCCAGCCAAGTTGTGGGAATCTAACCACAAATAGAACGGTTAGTACATATTAATTTCATTTTATTTTCGTTAATCATGATATAGGGCACCATTAATGTTTGATTAACTTCATGGATTGAGTTTATGATCATTTTGGAAAACTAGAATGAAGGATAGTATGTACTTGTTGTCCATTGGTATATGTATCCTCCAATCATCATTAATGGCCAAAACAGATGGCCAAATCCGAAGAGACGTAACTATATTACTATATCGGATTTGAGGACTTCCTTAATTTTTAGGAGTTATGTGTAAACATGGATAGCGATATCCATATGACGGTGTTCCATTTGGTGTCTTGATGATCCGGTTGACT
This sequence comes from Papaver armeniacum, assembly GCA_023531295.1. Classification (NCBI taxonomy): domain Eukaryota; kingdom Viridiplantae; phylum Streptophyta; class Magnoliopsida; order Ranunculales; family Papaveraceae; genus Papaver; species Papaver armeniacum. Next base: position 146,612 of record JAJJWW010006613.1, on the reverse strand, counting down.
CTTTCAACCGACGCAGTAATAGGTAAAGCATGATTAGAAGATCATTAAGTGGGTTGTGATCGAAGTGTACGATTTTCCGAAAATTAGCACCGGTGTGACTTAGTTGGATTAACTCTTTGATTAACTAAATCATGCTAAGATAACTTTATGCTTTAAATAAATTTCTTAAAGGAAGTTCATTAATGACTTCGCGACATTCATTTGAAAGAAATTATTAACATCGGGAAATGCATGTAAAACCACCCACGATATGACTAAAATCGGTGCGTGGATTTATACTAGCCTGTATAGTTTGTATTGTTTGTTTGCATTAGAAGAATAATTAGTTGCATTAAGATTGCTTTTGCATGTTTGCACTCTAAGTTTTCTTATGCCAATTAAGGAAATATATGTGGACACATAACATGACTAAATTTGGTGTGCGTGGATAAACGCTTGTGTCTACGAACTTGTCTTGTTTTCTTTTAGTATCATGAATGATTTGTTGGCACCGTGTCATTGCAACAAAAGACAAATCTTGTTTGGTTGTGACGGACATGAGTATCGATTTCTAAAGAGCCGGAGAAAGTGGCAGAAATTTTCTAGTGGGAATATGCTAATTGTATTCCATGGGTAGAAAAGCCATGAACTGGAAGATATACCTGTATGGTTTACTTACAAAAGTAAAAGATGCGAAACATGACCTCAAACAGATCGGTGGCGGTTTGGATGCGGAGTATATCTAACTTTCACATATGTTATGTGGAATGTTTGCAAAGGAAAGCCAGATCCATAATAATGGTACCCGTCTTTTGGTATATTGGATTTGAAGGTTTAATTTCTATTTAGAAATTATGGGTGTACATGTTTGATACAAATCGTATTTCATGACATTGAGTTGCATTTTGGCACTTACGAATTGTCATGAAATGGTGGGAAATTTATATGAAAATGTCATAAAATTTTCTAGTTGGTAGGTTATTTTATAACCAAAATCATCAATAATTGTTGAGATAACAAATTATATGATATGAATATAATTCTTGCAAAAAGAATTATAGGTTCCAAAATTTGGAAATTGGCATGTCTTAAATGACATCAAAAAGAAAAATGGAATACCGGTGAATATGTAACGTATTGGAAGATTGGGCGCGCGACCAAATATCCAACGGTGAGATGTTACGATATTACCGATGCATAAATAATGAACATTTGCATTAATAATGTAAAATGTTAAATAGACATTGTCTATGTTTTTTGGGTATAAATTTGTAGAGGATTGGGTATGAGTAGAGAAGTTACTCATTGTAATAATGTGCTTGTTGAAATAGCAAGTAAATTGCCTACAAATTTCATATGCCTCTAGTGAATGCAAGTCTATAATGACTTATTGTGAATTAATTGTGAATGTTAATTATGATTCCTAGAGAAGTTACAATTATTTTGTAAAATTAAATAGGAACATTTTTAATAATGTTTTCAAAATTGATTGCATAAATGGATGCAATTAATGAGGAGGAATGGCTTAGAACCTAACTTGTAGAGATCCCATTTTTTGGAAGAAGCCATCTCAAGCGGTCTTGATTAGTTATGAATCGGGGCTATGATCTATAACGTCTCTAACAAAGACTTATAATGAAAGGTCAAGACATACAAGTCTTGTACATTGAACGGTAAGTCAATTACTCAAGAAAGGGGAATTGCGCTTAGCCATTGAAACGGAGAAAAACTTGGTAGACATATTTATGGAAAGTCTCCCAAAGGAAATATTTTCAATGAAGTATACAGATATGAGACTAAGGTATGTGAAGGAAGGTTGATCACCCATAGCGAAAACCCAACCTATATTTTGAAAAGGATAAACAAGGTTCAATGTGGTACCAACAAGCTATGGATGGGATTATGGTGCACTAAGTATAAACTTCTCATTTCTATTTAGTGCAGGGATTCTGCAAGAAAAAGGGATGGATGTAAATCCTTAATAAGTCTAACTTTTATCACAAGGTGTCTCGCAAAACACCTTCGAGACTTACCTATATGAGTATGGAAATCAGGCCGTTTCCTAAGAGAAGAAGACCGTTCTCTAAAGTAGACTCATGAATCCGTGATATAGCACATGGCCATTAACGTGCCGAGCTACGGAACACACAATCTCCGAAATCAGTATGTGTGGAGATTCGGTTTTATCACATGGGGTACTTGGTTCAAGACTAGTTTCACCATCAACCTCGATAAGGCTTTGAATTTCTTGCACTAAGTGAAGGTTCAAATCCAAAAGATACCTATCATTTATGTACCATTTTCAACGATGATGTTTATTTCCCAATTTTGCTTGAACTACGTTGGCTTGATCCCACTCGGGTACGTAGGCAGTCACTTGGGTGATGCAGCCACTCCGGTTTTTTGTAAGTTTTACTTTATTTTCTATTTTGGTTTTTGAAAATAGGGGGAGATTGTTGGATATTTTCAATAACATAGAAAACAAAACGTTTTTTCGTTTTTGGTTTGCCGCTATCACGGGAGCGTCCGGTGCCGAATAGATGCAATGGATTTTTGTTGGAGATGAAAAGGCATCTCCAAAGGGTGTGATGGTTCACAAAAGACACATCCATTCCCATAAGGCACTATTGATGTCTTTTGGTAGTGAAGAGGCATCTCCAATAGGCATGAGTTCCCTATAAGTAGTGATGATTTGTTTTCATTCATATAATGAAGAACATAAATCAATTCAACCTGTTTTCTCTCTATCTAAAGCATCATCAGAATTACTTTCTAGTGTGTTCTTGATTGGGTCAAGGGGTACAAACCTTGAATCCAATTTTCTGTTGTAGGACTTTCATTGTATCCTGAAAGGCATTATTTCGCATACCTGTTGTAATCGCCAATTGATATTGGGAGGGTAGAAATAATCGTCTAAAAGAAATCGTATGAGCCTTGAAAGCTTTTGAGTAAAACAATTTCTTTGTGTTTATTTAATCCTCTATTTGAACCCATTTTCCAACAAAAAGTGGGTCCATGAATCCCTTTATAAGTTTCCCAGCAAATCTTAGGGGGAGGGGTCGGACTCCATATGGAGGATTTGCTGGAAACCTGAATCCCGTAGGAAACGTGATTTCAAGGATTCGGGTAACCAAACATACAGAGGGAAACGTAATTATACCAAATCCCCTGGACCCATAAATTCCACCTTTAAAATTCTACATCCAAACCCACCATAACCTTTTTTAGGTGTACACTCCGGGTTAACATTTCCGGAGCTTCGTGAACATAGATTTTTTTTTGTAGTGTTCGGGTCAACATGTTTAGGGTACATGACGCTTGCCAAAACTTGGAATGGTAGTCTAGTTAACGGTGTTTTGTGGAAACCTTATACCGATAACTCGTATTTTGATCGATGTTTGTAAATTTAAGGGAGAAAAACTGATTTTACTGAACCAAAGTAAGATGCATAAATGATTTCATTAATTTCGAAAACGACACAACAAAGTACACTAATTATTTACTGAATTTTAAACCTAGATCACACTTTCGCAGGTTACAAAATACAGTTTAGTCCTTTACTGTTTTCGGAATACGATCCAAATGAGTTGAGTGGTAGAAATCTTCACAGCGGCTGAAGCAACTTAAGTTAGTAAATTATATCTTCGGATTCACGTGCATTGACCAGATTGGTAGTAGGCGCATGGATACTGAAGGAAGTAGGTAACTTGGAGTTAGTTTACTTGGTCTCAATTATACAAAGTTGGTAGTAGTTTTTGTATATCGGCTAAATTCTGAGAGTACTCAAAGCTGGATTAGGTCCCGTGGTTTTTATGCATTTGCAGTTTCCTTGTTAACAAAATCTTATTGTGTACTTTTATTTTACTTTCCGTATTAAATTATTATTTTAGTTATAATAAATTAATTATATTGTACGTTAATCAAACACTAGGTTGATCCCATAATTGGTTCAGTCTGAACTTATACTATATATCAAATGGACATTCTTGTGGTTGCTAACTTCTTAATAGTCTCTGCCTATATTAGATCACGCAATGTGTGTGTCATATATGTTGATATCGAAAAGATTGTGGTTTATTTGGTACCCTCGTCATTTTAATTGGTATCAGAGCAGGCAAACATGAAAAGATTTAACAATCTGTGTTTGATGCGATCTAACCTATAAGACCCGAACCTAAATATGGTTGTGTAAGCACCTAAGAATGATTCTGTTAACGTATCACAAGATTACGGAAGTTTAGAAGTTGCATATTCTGCTACATTTACATCTCATAACTCTAGAGATAAGATATCTAGTAGCACATGTTATTGTCCGATTCTATTATCGAAAGAAATGCTGAAAAAGAGTGGCCAAACTCCTAAAGCCTATTAGTCTTCTGTCCACCGAGGTTCAGAAATTGAAAACAAAAACTAATACTATTAGACAAGAGATCATAGACAAGAATATGCAACTAAATAATTTAGCCAAAGAGAACAAGTCACTCTTAGTTAAAGTAAAAGTTATTGTTAAATCTCTCACTCGAGAACAAGGATTTCGAGAAAAGACACTGACTAATGTATCTTTTATAATTTCTTCTGATGAAGAAACAAAAAGTTCTTGCACGACTTTATCAGAAGGTGATAATAAGCCTAGTTCTGCCATATCTGAAATAGATCAGATTCTCTTGATAAAGGTTTACAACCTGTTAGAATCATTAAGTCATAAGAAAATCTTGGAATTCTTTACCTAGTGCTACTGTTGATCATCTGACATCTGATTCAAAGAAAATTTCGAATCGATCCAATAAAAGGGATGATTGACCGGTTGTCAGATTTTTTCGGTTCCCTATAAATAACACCAGGGTTTTGTGATTATAATAAACTAAATAAAACAAATAAAATAAAGAAATAAGCAAACAAATCAAATCAAGGATAAGAAAGTATTGGTTAAGGATTTCGTTTTCATTCACAAACATGTTTTCAACACAATAACTAGAATTGATATTTTAATCTCAACTTTTATCAAAGACCCTAGAATACCTTGATCGCAAGTATATCTCGCAAATCTCCTCATGCCATCAACAAACACATTAAAAGATGCGAATATGAATTCTACCTAAAGGAACAACCTAACGTGTAAAAGCACTAATCAAGTTTAATTCCCTAGATGCATTAGTTTCTATGAAATCAGGCCAATCAAAGCAATCGAACGTGGAAAGCGCACTAATCCGATTTAACAAAGGTTATGGTTCACATATGATCATAAGAATATATCACTACAAACTATAATCATATTTATGCTACTTGCAATCCGGAATTATCACTTTTGCGTATAATAACCCTAATCTAGCAATAAAGATGAAAGCAAACTCAATCGATTCGCGACTCGACTAAACAAGCATTCAAATCATGTAACAATATTAATAGTGAATCATAAACGATAATATGAGAGAAAACTAATTTATTGAATCAAAGAATCATGCTTTGTGAAATCCAACTATTCCATAACCAAAATATAATTAGGTATTCATATTCAAGGAGTTCATCACAAGAAGAAAAAGAAACTCTATCATGTTGTAAACCCTAGAAAACAAAGTAGTCCTTCAAAAGATAAGTCCTCTCTTTTATATGTTTCTCAATTTCCATAAAGGATACTCCTTCCAAAATTAGGTTTTGTCTTCAAGTCCATTAGTTGGAAATTCACCCTACCACGAGAGAGAGAAACCCGTGTAGAAATTCTATCCCAAAAACGCTCACGGAAATCGATTTGGCTCGGATGTTGGCCGGAATCCGGCCACCGTCGCCGCTTATCAAGGAATATTCCGTCGATTCGATTAAAGTTAACCGTTGACTTAACGGTCATCGTTAGTCAAACGGGTCAAAGCGGAGAGTGAATCACCGAGTCAACTCTGAGTCAACTACTTGATTGACCTTAGCCAGTCTAGGCCAACTTCTCTTGCTACCATTTGTTCACCATGATGGTCAAGCTTCGCCAAAGAACTCACTCAATCTCCAACATACTTCAACATCGGTTCCACCTTCACCGCCATACCTCCCAAGCTCCGTGTCGACAAACCCTAACCGCAACACACCGCTTCTACTCTCTATCTCATCGTCTCAAAGATCACCACAACCGCGACAACCCACGACAACCATGGTCGCTTCATTCTCATAGCTTCAACCGCAACCGTCATCGCCAACTTCTCCTGTGTTTGAGTGCCCAACATCTCATGAGCTGCAGCTTCTTTTACTAACCCACCGCAACACCACAAAATGCCTTCTATACTATCATACCTCCTTCTCGCCCACTGCAACTCAAATCCTTGAACCCTTCCACAACACAACCTCCACCATTTGCTCAATACCTTCACCTAGTTCTGCTAAACACACAAACATCAAAAACACTTCTAGTTCCATGGCAACAACTCAGCTCCTAGGTCTAGCATTCAACCATTGCTCACTTTATACTTGCAATGCTATTTATAATTCAGTCGTAGCTTCATTACTTCCCGCAAGACCCAATCCACCTAATCCATATTCTGCTCATGCCAATTCACAACATAGCTGCAACATATCCAAGCTGCCACAACTCAGTTCCATATTCCATTAGTCTCAGTTGCTTCTTCATCACCTACAACCACAGCTTGCAGTTCCATATCTCTGCAGCACCAACTGCAACTCCTAGGATTTCACTTAACACCAGCTCAACTCAGTAACTCCACTGCGATTTCAGGCTCGACTCTTGAGCAACAGCACCAAGAGCAATAACCAGCTGCCACCTCCTGCTATTCAGCTCAGTCTCACAACCCCATTCTCATCTTCCATATCACTTTAACCACCAATTCATCATAACTTCCAACCTGCTCAGTCCATTGCTTCAGCCTAGCCTCTGCTCAACTCCATTGTCTCTGCTATTGCAGCCTTCACACTCATAATATCATCACATGTAGCTTCATACTTCTCAGCTCAATGAGCTCTTAACCCTTTCATAACCATCTGGCCAAACTCCAACTCCCATTTCTCCAACTCCCATTTATCTCTGCAATTCTCGGCACATCACAGACTCCATAATCATTGGCAGCGGCCATTACTAACAGCTCACCTCATCTCGAGTTGAATCCCATTAACCTTAATCAATCAATCACATACCCATTATTTGCAGTCCTGACTAATTTCCAATCAAACCTCCAAATCAGTTCTTCAAGAGACCAACACCAACCATCAACTTCTCAGATGCACATCGACAGACCCCATTAAATTTCCACCAGGACCGATTTCATCTCAAACCCGAACTTCAGTTCTTCACACAGCAATCACAATTCATTCTCTGTGTACCAACACCACAAACCCATTCTCTTAATTAGGTATTTCAAATCATGCATCTCGTGCTCGAGCTCATCATAAATCGAACCTTAAAACCATCTTCACTAACAAACCCTATCATCTTCATCATGAATTAATCCACATCAACATCCCTTCTCTCCCTCCCCGTTTCGATCCATCGAACCCTAACCGTAAATGAAAATCCAAAACCATCACAGATCCAAATTCGACTCTCTCGTCATACTCTCTTCTCTCGATTCGATTTTCTCCTCTCTCTCGATTTCTTCCGAATTCCTAATTTCTGGTGAAAATGACTGAAATGAATGAGAGTAAGGCATTCTCTCGATTTAGGGTAGGGGTAGAAGTAGGGTAGGATATAGACACTAGTTCATTCTTGATATGGGCTAACCAATTTACAGCCCCTTAACCTCAGCTGGACTGCGTCTAGTATTCCTCCCAAAAGAGTTGCCCCTTAACCTTGGCTGGGCTCCAGATAGTGTTCGCCCATGAAATGACAATTTTGCCCTTTCTCTCAAATTGGGTAATTTCTCCTTCTTTTCCCCCTTGCGAATCCAGCGTACCTGATAACTCAAAAGCAACCATAAAATACATAATTCACACGAAAAATAGCAAAGAAAGCATAAACTCTATATAGTAAATACGGTGTATTCTACACCTATCGATTCCCCCACACTTAGACTTTGCTAGTCCTCGAGCAAATCAAACTAAAACAATAAAATACAACAACTCCGTGTCGTCGAGGCTACGGTCACTTTTAGCACAAATAACAAGCCTTTAAACCCCTAGGTGTCCCTAGTGGACGAGTTATAGTCTCGTGAGGGTTTACTAGAGATATACCCACAAAATCTATATTTCCAACTTACTAGTTCTCCGTAATGATAGCATCCAAGCGCTAAGAAGACATAGAGATTCTCGCACACTAGTCATAAGAAGTTAGACACATAAATGAACACAATCTCATTCTTAAAAGTTGAGAGAGAGATAACCATCCCTTCTCGACTAAAATTCGGTTCGGAGTGATCAAAAGTCTTGACTCGCCTCACAAGAAAGGGTTTTATGATATTGCGCTCAATAATAAACAACTTTTTATGGGTCACACATGTGTCCAGTTGGAATGAAGAAAGAATCTGAGACACGTTGAATGGTAGGAAGGCAAAACCCTCCGAAATATTTTGAAAACCCACATCTTTTATATATTTTTGAAAACCCATTTTTTCTGACGATCTCTTCGAAAGGAAATCAACCATTTAACGAAGGTGGGAATATGCTTACTTACCTCGTTATCCTGCTCCTGCGTGCAGCCTAGCACCACTCTCACAAAGATCCATAGAAACGTCTTCGGTCTTCTATCGGTGTCTTCATCTTCGTCTTCGGTCTTCAACTCTTGATGATAACTCTTGAACTTCGTAGAACCTCTACAATATGATTCTTTCCTCTAATTCCTTATCGCTTGAAACTTCATTATAGATATTCCTTCTTTCCATAGGCTTTATTGAAAGAATACAAAAATAAAAACAAACTATACAAACCCAAAATTTACTTTTTTTTTTTTTTTTTTTTTTTTTTTTTTTTTTTTTTTTGAGAGAAGGGAAAGTAAAATACAAATAAAATAAATAAAATAAAAATGTAAGTACAATGCCATGGTGTAAGTACTTTACCGCTTGAATCTTCACAACTTATATGTCTTGATATCATAGACTTCTCGAACTCTCATCTTGATAATATTCGCTCTTGTATGTTGCTTGGAAACCTTGAACGTCTTTCAACTTTCCTTCAAATTCATGATGCTCCTCTTGTTGATGATGATGGTGTTTCTATGGACCTGTTGGTGTAGAGAGATATAAGGTGGATGGTGCTAATCACGAACAAGATCACAAGTGGTATGTAAGTTAGCAATTCGATGTCACTAACATGGTTGATAAAAATAACACTCAAGAGATCAAAATAGTGCTTCTATGGTGGGAGGTTGGACAACTCACCATTCTCGCCCGGAATTTACGTATGGTGACACACACTCTAAAAGCACAATTTAGACAGTACAAAGAATTGAAGGTTGGTGCCTCACATTATGTAACATAGGTAGTCTCCACTATAGGGGATCACCGCTCTAATACCGAATTCAGTCTGCACCTTATTTTCCACTGGCATGGTTAAATCCAACTTTAACTCTCATACAATTAAGAAACCCGATCATGTTCTCTCACATCTCTAAGTTCAACCACTATTGTGAGATTCTCGATGTAATCTTAGCGACATGTATACTATGTGACTCTAAACTAACCACAAGTTGGAGTTTTATTCAAATATACACAAAAAGTTGAAAATTTTGACTCAAAAAGGCTAAAAACTCTATATGCAAAAGACTCCCCCACACTTAAACTTCACATTGTCCTCAATGTGTAAAACCGAAAATTCTGAATTCTAACGTAACAGCAGATAAAACGCAAAAACTGTACAAATTGGTAAGGAATTTGGAAAAACTCCATTTCACAAAAGTTGTTCATCTACGTGTTTTCTACAAAGTGTGAAAAGGACACAGTGTTTCGATAAACGGTCTGACAGTTATGGTCTCTGGAATGAACTACGTGCAGTCTGAATTTTTCTGACGAAAAGGTATTCGTCCTAATTCTCTTCTAAGATAGATTCCGGACTCAATGAAATTAAACATGGGGATGCAAATATGATATGAAAACAATAAAAACAAAAAATAAAAGGGACTAAAATACAAAACCTATGGGTTGCCTCCCATTTAGCGCTTGGTTTAAAGTCGTCAGCACGACTCTTTTGTTATCGTCCATATACCAACAATCTGAAAAGTTGAGGATCCTTCCATAGAACCTGTTTTTCAAACACTAGCTTCACACAAATATTAGTAATATAAAGCAAAAGTGAAGCTATGAACCGATAAAAGCTTCCCCCACACTTATTCTTGTCCACACTTGGAAGTGTATAAAGAATATAGAAGTCGGGTACTTCCACGGTTTCTTGTTCCAAAACCTGCATAGTATGAGAATCAAGTATCTCTAATGGCGGAAAACGAGAAACAAAGTCATTCAACAATATTCTCGAAGCACATACATTCAAACCAATAAGCGGTAAAGGAGAAGAAATAATAGGCAAAGGTTTAGATAAACCTTGCACAATCTCTTGTATTACTAATCCTCTTCATCCTTGAAAAACTCAAGTGAATTATTCACCTCATGTATATCATGGTCCTCTATTAAACCTTGCAACCATTCTTCGTCCGTTTCTGCCGTAACCAAAGTCTCGACATTAACATCATCATTACAATCCTTTGCAAGCTCAATTGGGTCTTCCACAATATTGGTCAAACCGGTATCATTCTCAACATACTCCTCCTTTTTGTTGTAAGGCACATACTCTTTTGCGGATCCAAATTTTATTATAAGAAACTTTTTTAGAACACTCGAAAATGCATCATCCTCAAGCTCCACCCTTTGAATAGGCTCTTGATCATTATTAAGATCAATGCTCGAGTAATCTACACAAGTGTCGACATATTCCTCTTCGTCTTCATCTTGATCCCAAAAAGACTCCTCGGAGATGTCACCATGAGTTGTTTCAAGCAATATATCATAATCACCGTCACTTTCATAGTCAACATAAGATTGTTCCTCGCTGAATTTAGTGTTGCTAATCTCTAACTCATCCTTTTGAATAGGTGAATGATCATTATTAAGATCAAGAGTTGAGTTAACTACACAATTATCAACGAAAGTGCCCAAGGATTGGCCTTTTTCAACATTATCATCAATCAAATATTCATCACAAACCATATGCACATAAGAATTATCCATATCTTCCTTGTATTGATCAATGCCTCTTCGCAAGATAGTCATACCTTCACGAAGTTCTTGGAGTTGCTCGTTTGTAGTCTCTTTAGCTTTTTGAAATTCCTCTTGTAAAAAGTTGGAAACTTTGTCTATAAAATTAGAGACTTTTTGTTCACGAGCATAAGAATCCTCCCATCCTTGTGGTTGTTCACACACATACCCGCCATTAGGTTGTTGAGGAAAACCATAAGGTTCCATGGAATATTGGTCATAACCAATAAATTGGTTTTGATTATACCCCTGGAATTGGTAGTTGTCGTATTGTTGAGGTTGTTGAAAACCGTATCCATTGTTCCAATATGCTCCTTCCATAGAAATAAGCACCTGAAATAAGATTCTCAAACCAAGGTTAAAAACCAGAAAATAGGAAAAATAAAACAAAAAATAAAAACAAAAATAAGAAACCAAAAACAATTAACAACTTGCCTCCTCACCAAGAATTAAGCGCCAAAATTTGACCTATTGTCGATTGTTTCTGTTCCCTATAAATAACACCAGGGTTTTGTGATTATAATAAACTAAATAAAACAAATAAAATAAAGAAATAAGCAAACAAATCAAATCAAGGATAAGAAAGTATTGGTTAAGGATTTCGTTTTCATTCACAAACATGTTTTCAACACAATAACTAGAATTGATATTTTAATCTCAACTTTTATCAAAGACCCTAGAATACCTTGATCGCAAGTATATCCCGCAAATCTCCTCATGCCATCAACAAACACATTAAAAGATGCGAATATGAATTCTACCTAAAGGAACAACCTAACGTGTAAAAGCACTAATCAAGTTTAATTCCCTAGATGCATTAGGTTCTATGAAATCAGGCCAATCAAAGCAATCGAACGTGGAAAGCGCACTAATCCGATTTAACGAAGGTTATGGTTCACATATGATCATAAGAATATATCACTACAAACTATAATCATATTTATGCTACTTGCAATCCTAATTATCACTTTTGCGTATAATAACCCTAATCTAGCAATAAAGATGAAAGCAAACTCAATCGATTCGCGACTCGACTAAACAAGCATTCAAATCATGTAACAATATTAATAGTGAATCATAAACGATAATATGAGAGAAAACTAATTTATTGAATCAAAGAATCATGCTTTGTGAAATCCAACTATTCCATAACCAAAAGATAATTAGGTATTCATATTCAAGGAGTTCATCACAAGAAGAAAAAGAAACTCTATCATGTTGTAAACCCTAGAAAACAAAGTAGTCCTTCAAAAGATAGAAGTCCTCTCTTTTATATGTTTCTCAATTTCCATAAAGGATACTCCTTCCAAAATTAGGTTTTGTCTTCAAGTCCATTAGTTGGAAATTCACCCGGCCCACGAGAGAGAAACCCGTGTAGAAATTCTATCCCAAAAACGCTCACGGAAAATCGGGGATTTGGCCGGATGTTGGCTTTAATCCGGTCACCGTCGCCGCTATTGAAGGAATATTCCGTCGATTCGATTAAAGTTAACCGTTGACTTAACGGTCATCATTAGTCAAACGGGTCAAAGCAGGAGAGTGAATCACTGAGTCAACTCGGAGTCAACTACTTCAGTTGACCCGAGTCAGTCTAGGCCAACTTCTCTTGCTACCATTTGTTCAGCCATGATGGCTGTGCTTCCTGCCCAGCAACTCAGCTCAATCTCCAGTCATACTTCAACATCAGTTCCACCTTCACTGCCATACCTCCCAAGCTCTGTGTCGACAAACCCTAACTGCAACACACTGCTTCTACTCTCTATCTCATCATCTCAGCATCACCACAACCGCGACAACCCACGACAACCATGGATGCTTCATTCTCGGCTTTCAACTGCAGCCATTGCCAACTTCTCGTGGTTTGAGTGCCCAACATCTCATGAGCTGCAGCTTCTTTACTAACCCACCGCAACACCACAGCCTTCTATACTATCATACCTCCTTCTCGGTTCACCCCGCAACTCAAATCCTTGAACCCTGCCACAACACAACCTCCACCATTTGCTCAATACCTTCACCTAGTTCTGCTAAACACACAAACATCAACAACACTTCTAGTTCCATGGCAACAACTCGGCTCCTAGGTCTAGCATTCAACCATTGCTCACTGTACTTGCAATGCTATTTATAATTCAGCTGTAGCTTCATTACTTCCTGCAAGACCCAATCCACCTAATCCATATTCTGCTCATGCCAATTCACAACATAGCTGCAACATATCCAATCTGCCACAACTCGCCCATATTCCATTAGTCTCGGTTGCTTCTTCATCACCTACAACCACGGCTTGCGTTCCATATCTCTGCAAAGACCAACCGCAACTCCTAGGATTTCACTTAACACCACTCAACTCAAGAACTCCACTGCGATTTCGGGCTCGACTCTTGAGCAACAACACCAAGAGCAATAACCAACGCCACCTCCCGCTATTCAAATCGGTCTCACAACCCCATTCTCATCTTCCATATCACTTTAACCACCAATTCATCATAACTTCCAACCCGCTCGACCATTGCTTGACCTAGCCTCGGTTCAACTCCATTGTCTGCTATTGCAGCTTCACACTCATAATATCATCACATGTAGCTTCATACTTCTCGGCTCAATGAGCTCTTAACCCTTTCATAACCATCTCGCCAAACTCCAACTCCCATTTATCTCTCGCAATTCTCGGCACATCACGGACTCCATAATCATTGGCGGCCATTACTAACAGCTCACCTCATCTGAGTTGAATCCCATTAACCTTAACTGAATCAGTCACATACCCATTATTTGCAGTCCTGACTAATTTCCAATCAAACCTCCAAATCAGTTCTTCAAGAGACCAACACCAACCATCAACTTCTCAGATGCACATCGACAGACCCCATTAAATTTCCACCAGGACCGATTTCATCTCAAACCCGAACTTCAGTTCTTCACACAACAATCACAATTCATTCTCTGTGTACCAACACCACAAACCCATTCTCTTAATTAGGTATTTCAAATCATGCATCTGTGCTCGAGCTCATCATAAATCGAACCCAGAAACCATCTTCACTAACAAACCCTATCATCTTCATCATGAATTAATCCACATCAACATCCCTTCTCTCCTTGTTTCGATCCATCGAACCCTAACTGTAAATGAAAATCCAAAACCATCACGAGATCCGGTCTCGACTCTCTCATCATACTCTCTTCTCTCGATTCGATTTTCTCCTCTCTCGATTTCTCACGAATTCCTAATTTCAGTGAAAATGATCAAATGAATGAGAGTAAGGTATTCTCTCGATTTAGGGTAGGGGTAGAAGTAGGGTAGGATATAGACACTAGTTCATTCTTGATAGGGGCTAACCAATTTACAGCCCCTTAACCTCAGCTGGACTGCGTCTAGTATTCCTCCCAAAAGAGTTGCCCCTTAACCTTGGGTGGGCTCCGGATAGTGTTCGCCCATGAAATGACAATTTTGCCCTTTCTCTCAAATTGGGTAATTTTCTCCTTCTTTTCCCCCTTGCGAATCCAGCGTACCTGATAACTCAAAAGCAACCATAAAATACATAATTCACACGAAAAATAGCAAAGAAAGCATAAACTCTATATAGTAAATACGGTGTATTCTACACCTATCAGATTCCCCCACACTTAGACTTTGCTAGTCCTCGAGCAAATCAAACTAAAACAATAAAATACAACAACTCCGTGTCGTCGAGGCTACGGTCACTTTTAGCATAAATAACAAGCCTTTAAACCCCTAGGTGTCCCTAGTGGACGAGTTATAGTCTCGTGAGGGTTTACTAGAGATATACCCACAAAATCTATATTTCCAACTTACTAGTTCTCCGTAATGATAGCATCCAAGCGCTAAGAAGACATAGAGATTCTGCACACTAGTCATAAGAAGTTAGACACATAAATGAACACAATCTCATTCTTAAAAGTTGAGAGAGAGATAACCATCCCTTCTCGACTAAAATTCGGGTTCGGAGTGATCAAAAGTCTTGACTCTGCCTCACAAGAAAGGGTTTTATGATATTGCGCTCAATAATAAACAACTTTTTATGGGTCACACATGTATCCAGGTTGGAATGAAGAAAGAATCCTGAGACACGTTGAATGGTAGGAAGGCAAAACCCTCCGAAATATTTTGAAAACCCACATCTTTTATATATTTTTGAAAACCCATTTTTTCGACGATCTCTTCGAAAGGAAATCAACCATTTAACGAAGGTGGGAATATGCTTACTTACCTCGTTATCCTTGGGCGTGCAGCTAGCACCACTCTCACAAAGATCCATAGAAACGTCTTCGGTCTTCTATCGGTGTCTTCATCTTCGTCTTCGGTCTTCAACTCTTGATGATAACTCTTGAACTTCGTAGAACCTCTACAATATGATTCTTTCCTCTAATTCCTTATCGCTTGAAACTTCATTATAGATATTCCTTCTTTCCATAGGCTTTATTGAAAGAATACAAAAATAAAAACAAACTATACAAACCCAAAATTTACTTTTTTTTTTTTCTTTTTTTTTTTTTTTTGAGAGAAGGAAAAGTAAAATACAAATAAAATAAATAAAATAAAAATGTAAGTACAATGCCATGGTGTAAGTACTTTACCGCTTGAATCTTCACAACTTATATGTCTTGATATCATAGACTTCTCGAACTCTCATCTTGATAATATTCGCTCTTGTATGTTGCTTGGAAACCTTGAACGTCTTTCAACTTTCCTTCAAATTCATGATGCTCCTCTTGTTGATGATGATGGTGTTTCTATGGACCTGTTGGTGTAGAGAGATATAAGGTGGATGGTGCTAACTGCGAACAAGATCACAAGTGGTATGTAAGTTAGCAATTCGATGTCACCAACATGGTTGATAAAAATAGCACTCAAGAGATCAAAATAGTGCTTCTATGGTGGGAGGTTGGACAGCTCACCATTCTGCCCGGAATTTACGTATGGTGACACACACTCTAAAAGCACAATTTAGACAGGTACAAAGAATTGAAGGTTGGTGCCTCACATTATGTAACATAGGTAGTCTCCACTATAGGGGATCACTGCTCTAATACCGAATTCAGTCTGCACCTTATTTGCCACTGGCATGGTTAAATCCAACTTTAACTCTCATACAATTAAGAAACCCGATCATGTTCTCTGTCATCTCTAAGTTCAGTCACTATTGTGAGATTCTCGATGTAATCTTAGCGACATGTATACTATGTGACTCTAAACTAACCACAAGTTGGAGTTTTATTCAAATATACACAAAAAAGTTGAAAATTTTGACTCAAAAAGGCTAAAAACTCTATATGCAAAAGACTCCCCCACACTTAAACTTCACATTGTCCTCAATGTGTAAAACCGAAAATTCTGAATTCTGACGTAACAGCAGATAAAACGCAAAAACTGTACAAATTGGTAAGGAATTTGGAAAAACTCCATTTCACAAAAGTTGTTCATCTACGTGTTTTCTACAAAGTGTGAAAAGGGCACAGTGTTTCGATAAACGGTCTGACAGTTATGGTCTCTGGAATGAACTACGTGCAGTCTGAATTTTTCTGACGAAAAGGTATTCGTCCTAATTCTCTTCTAAGATAGATTCCGGACTCAATGAAATTAAACATGGGGATGCAAATATGATATGAAAACAATAAAAATAAAAAATAAAAGGGACTAAAATACAAAACCTATGGGTTGCCTCCCATTTAGCGCTTGGTTTAAAGTCGTCAGCCCGACTCTTTTGTTATCGTCCATATACCAACAATCTGAAAAGTTGAGGATCCTTCCATAGAACCTGTTTTTCAAACACTAGCTTCACACAAATATTAGTAATATAAAGCAAAAGTGAAGCTATGAACCGATAAAAGCTTCCCCCACACTTATTCTTGTCCACACTTGGAAGTGTATAAAGAATATAGAAGTCGGGTACTTCCACGGTTTCTTGTTCCAAAACCTGCATAGTATGAGAATCAAGTATCTCTAATGGCGGAAAACGAGAAACAAAGTCATTCAACAATATTCTCGAAGCACATACATTCAAACCAATAAGCGGTAAAGGAGAAGAAATAATAGGCAAAGGGTTAGATAAACCTTGCACAATCTCTTGTATTACGGAATCCTCTTCATCCTTGAAAAACTCAAGTGAATTATTCACCTCATGTATATCATGGTCCTCTATTAAACCTTGCAACCATTCTTCGTCCGTTTCTGCCGTAACCAAAGTCTCGACATTAACATCATCATTACAATCCTTTGCAAGCTCAATTGGGTCTTCCACAATATTGGTCAAACCGGTATCATTCTCAACATACTCCCCCTTTTTGTTGTAAGGCACATACTCTTTTGCGGATCCAAATTTTATTATAAGAAACTTTTGTAGAACACTCGAAAATGCATCATCCTCAAGCTCCACCCTTTGAATAGGCTCTTGATCATTATTAAGATCAATGCTCGAGTAATCTACACAAGTGTCGACATATTCCTCTTCGTCTTCATCTTGATCCCAAAAAAGACTCCTCGGAGATGTCACCATGAGTTGTTTCAAGCAATATATCATAATCACCGTCACTTTCATAGTCAACATAAGATTGTTCCTCGCTGAATTTAGTGTTGCTAATCTCTAACTCATCCTTTTGAATAGGTGAATGATCATTATTAAGATCAAGAGTTGAGTTAACTACACAATTATCAACGAAAGTGCCCAAGGATTGGCCTTTTTCAACATTATCATCAATCAAATATTCATCACAAACCATATGCACATAAGAATTATCCATATCTTCCTTGTATTGATCAATGCCTCTTCGCAAGATAGTCATACCTTCACGAAGTTCTTGGAGTTGCTCGTTTGTAGTCTCTTTAGCTTTTTGAAATTCCTCTTGTAAAAAGTTGGAAACTTTGTCTATAAAATTAGAGACTTTTTGTTCACGAGCATAAGAATCCTCCCATCCTTGTGGTTGTTCACACACATACCCGCCATTAGGTTGTTGAGGAAAACCATAAGGTTCCATGGAATATTGGTCATAACCAATAAATTGGTTTTGATTATACCCCTGGAATTGGTAGTTGTCGTATTGTTGAGGTTGTTGAAAACCGTATCCATTGTTCCAATATGCTCCTTCCATAGAAATAAGCACCTGAAATAAGATTCTCAAACCAAGGTTAAAAACCAGAAAATAGGAAAAATAAAACAAAAAATAAAAACAAAAATAAGAAACCAAAAACAATTAACAACCGCTGCCTCCCCGGCAACGGCGCCAAAATTTGACCGGTTGTCAGATTGTTTCGGTTCCCTATAAATAACACCAGGGTTTTGTGATTATAATAAACTAAATAAAACAAATAAAATAAAGAAATAAGCAAACAAATCAAATCAAGGATAAGAAAGTATTGGTTAAGGATTTCGTTTTCATTCACAAACATGTTTTCAACACAATAACTAGAATTGATATTTTAATCTCAACTTTTATCAAAGACCCTAGAATACCTTGATCGCAAGTATATCCCGCAAATCTCCTCATGCCATCAACAAATACATTAAAAGATGCGAATATGAATTCTACCTAAAGGAACAACCTAACGTGTAAAAGCACTAATCAAGTTTAATTCCCTAGATGCATTAGGTTCTATGAAATCAGGCCAATCAAAGCAATCAAACGTGGAAAGCGCACTAATCCGATTTAACGAAGGTTATGGTTCACATATGATCATAAGAATATATCACTACAAACTATAATCATATTTATGCTACTTGCAATCCGGAATTATCACTTTTGCGTATAATAACCCTAATCTAGCAATAAAGATGAAAGCAAACTCAATCGATTCGCGACTCGACTAAACAAGCATTCAAATCATGTAACAATATTAATAGTGAATCATAAACGATAATATGAGAGAAAACTAATTTATTGAATCAAAGAATCATGCTTTGTGAAATCCAACTATTCCATAACCAAAAGATAATTAGGTATTCATATTCAAGGAGTTCATCACAAGAAGAAAAAGAAACTCTATCATGTTGTAAACCCTAGAAAACAAAGTAGTCCTTCAAAAGATAGAAGTCCTCTCTTTTATATGTTTCTCAATTTCCATAAAGGATACTCCTTCCAAAATTAGGTTTTGTCTTCAAGTCCATTAGTTGGAAATTCACCCGGCCCACGAGAGAGAGAAACCCGTGTAGAAATTCTATCCCAAAAACGCTCGCCGGAAAACTGGGGATTTGGCCGGATGTTGGCCGGAATTCGGTCACCGTCGCCGCTATTGAAGGAATATTCCGTCAGATTCAGTTAAAGTTAACCGTTGACTTAACGGTCATCGTTAGTCAAACGGGTCAAAGCAGGAGAGTGAATCACTGAGTCAACTCGGAGTCAACTACTTGATTGACCCGAGCCGATCTAGGCCAACTTCTCTTGCTACCATTTGTTCGACCATGATGGTGTGCTTCTGCCAAAGAACTCGGCTCAATCTCCGGTCATACTTCAACATCGTTCCACCTTCACCGCCATACCTCCCAAGCTCTGTGTCGACAAACCCTAACTGCAACACACTGCTTCTACTCTCTATCTCATCGTCTCAGCATCACCACAACCGCGACAACCCACGACAACCATGGATGCTTCATTCTGCAGTTTCAACTGCAGCTGTCATTGCCAACTTCTCCAGGTTTGAGTGCCCAACATCTCATGAGCTGCAGCTTCTTTACTAACCCACTGCAACACCACAGCTTCTATACTATCATACCTCCTTCTCAGTTCACCTGCAACTCAAATCCTTGAACCCTGCCACAACACAACCTCCACCATTTGCTCAATACCTTCACCTAGTTCTGCTAAACACACAAACATCAACAACACTTCTAGTTCCATGGCAACAACTCAGCTCCTAGGTCTAGCATTCAACCATTGCTCACTGTACTTGCAATGCTATTTATAATTCAGCTGTAGCTTCATTACTTCTCGCAAGACCCAATCCACCTAATCCATATTCTCGCTCATGCCAATTCACAACATAGCTGCAACATATCCAAGCTGCCACAACTCAGTTCCATATTCCATTAGTCTCAGTTGCTTCTTCATCACCTACAACCACAGCTTGCAGTTCCATATCTCTGCCGCACCAACTGCAACTCCTAGGATTTCACTTAACACCAGCTCAACTCAGTAACTCCACTGCGATTTCAGGCTCGACTCTTGAGCAACAGCACCAAGAGCAATAACCAGCTGCCACCTCCTGCTATTCAAATCGGTCTCTCACAACCCCATTCTCATCTTCCATATCACTTTAACCACCAATTCATCATAACTTCCAACCTGCTCAGTCCATTGCTTCAGCCTAGCCTCGGTTCAACTCCATTGTCTGCTATTGCAGTCTTCACAGCTCATAATATCATCACATGTAGCTTCATACTTCTCAGCTCAATGAGCTCTTAACCCTTTCATAACCATCTGGCCAAACTCCAACTCCCATTTATCTCTGCAATTCTCGGCACATCACAGACTCCATAATCATTGGCAGCGGCCATTACTAACAGCTCACCTCATCTGAGTTGAATCCCATTAACCTTAACTGAATCAGTCACATACCCATTATTTGCAGTCCTGACTAATTTCCAATCAAACCTCCAAATTAGTTCTTCAAGAGACCAACACCAACCATCAACTTCTCAGATGCACATCGACAGACCCCATTAAATTTCCACCAGGACCGATTTCATCTCAAACCCGAACTTCAGTTCTTCACACAACAATCACAATTCATTCTCTGTGTACCAACACCACAAACCCATTCTCTTAATTAGGTATTTCAAATCATGCATCTGTGCTCGAGCTCATCATAAATCGAACCCAGAAACCATCTTCACTAACAAACCCTATCATCTTCATCATGAATTAATCCACATCAACATCCCTTCTCTCCCTGTTTCGATCCATCGAACCCTAACTGTAAATGAAAATCCAAAACCATCACAGATCCAGTCTCGACTCTCTCGTCATACTCTCTTCTCTCGATTCGATTTTCTCCTCTCTGATTTCTCTGAATTCCTAATTTCAGGTGAAAATGACTGAAATGAATGAGAGTAAGGTATTCTCTCGATTTAGGGTAGGGGTAGAAGTAGGGTAGGATATAGACACTAGTTCATTCTTGATAGGGGCTAACCAATTTACAGCCCCTTAACCTCAGCTGGACTGCGTCTAGTATTCCTCCCAAAAGAGTTGCCCCTTAACCTTGGCTGGGCTCCAGATAGTGTTCGCCCATGAAATGACAATTTTGCCCTTTCTCTCAAATTGGGTAATTTTCTCCTTCTTTTCCCCCTTGCGACTCCAGCGTACCTGATAACTCAAAAGCAACCATAAAATACATAATTCACACGAAAAATAGCAAAGAAAGCATAAACTCTATATAGTAAATACGGTGTATTCTACACCTATCAATGATCATAAGGAATATAACTTTTAGACTATTGACAAGAATCTAGTGCTAATTCAAAATACTCTTGTGAAAGTGATAAAATAAGTATGTTGTCTTAAAGATATGAAATATCATTATGCAGTAGACGAAGTATCCATGTCCCAAACGAAACTGATCAACACTAAATATCATGGCAAAAGAGTTGAAAATCTTATGGAAAAAAATTCATTTATACTCATGTCGGAACAACCATGATTCACATGAAGGTTTATTACATGTGGAAAATATCCAGAAGAAAGAGAGAATTTTTTTTTTATGCCAATAAGAAAATCAATCAGAAACAGACTCCAAAGAATCATATAATAGCTTCTGATGAAAGAACTGAGATCTGTCATAAGAAAATCCTTAGAATGAGAAAATCTTACGAAAGTCTCATTGACAGAATAAAAACAGATCTTAAGGTATAAGATATCTCTTATATCAGTTCATTTCTTACTAACGATCCTCATTTCAACATCTCAAAGAATGATCAAAGTGCAAAGAGGAAAGATAATCATATTGGGAAGAAATTCTCCAAGGAAACATGAACAAGGGTTCTGATACTAGTTGTATTGTAAAATTACACCCTCATCTAGTTAGTGTTCGGGGTGAATAAGTTGAGCAATCATATGAAACAAGAGCACAATTCTTGTGTTTGTAAATATCAGAAAATGCGACATTCATAGTCTATCTTGATCAAGTAACTTGTTTGTTGTTTGGATTAGGTTTTCAATGGACATAATGGATAACTGCGTATCCATAAGGTCTAAAGTTCATGTTAATACCGATTATCCGTAATTAGGGTTCAAATATAAACTTTGGTTTCAGAGATTATTACCCAATGGAATTTTTTTTTTTTTTTAATTTTTCGACAAAGATTCTGTCTTTGAATTTTGGCAAGAAAAATATGCAAATCTTTTTGAATATTTTTTAGGAAAAACTCTTTGTTATTTTCGATCCGAAAATATTTTCTTAATAATTTAAGAAAATTTCCTATAAGTAATAGGAAACGCTGATATAATTATTATTTAAAAGACTTGATCATGCTCCCGTAAATTGTAGTTTTACTAAGGCAAACAAAGAATAAGCTCAGAAAGTTAAGGATTGTCAAGGGATCAATACAGAGAGAAACAAGAAGGTTGTCCATAAAATCACGTCCGATTATGATAGTTCTAAAGGATCTCAATAGGAGTCGTGTCTACATGCCTTTGATTTTCAAGATCCTAGGATAACCAAATGGATTCCTACTGATTTTGAAGAACTAAGAACCAATCTCATCATATCGGTTCAAAACCAAGACTGGCTAAAGGACATGATTGAAGAGGCTGCTGCAGATCTTGCACTTATGAAAGAACAAGTTGAAAAACTTGAAAAATAAGAGATGGTTGCTGACAAGTCTCTTGAGACTTATTTCAAGAGTTTAAACACTAAAGACACTTTGGTGAACAACTATAACACATCCAAAGATTAAGAAAGATGCTTTTTGCTTAATCATATAACAAATGATAAATAAGCTTTATAAAATATATCCTGCATCATTCTTTTGATATTTCGATTATGCGTTGTGATTCTTATTTCTCTTTGCTTTCGATTTATGAGATTAACTTTCGGTTTTTATTAACTATAAGTTTCGGTCTGATATTAGTTATCTCTTATGATTTTGTGACTTTTTGATTTAGAGGATTTCAGATCTAACCTTTAGGGTTGCTTTATCAAATGATCATAAGAAGATGATATGGATTAACTCATGTGTGAAGTCACGATTATACTATTATCGACTTATGTCTCATAAGTTGTGTATTTAGTATACATATGAGTTTCAGTTTTAACTTTTTTACTTTAGCAGGTAATAGCTAAGATCTTGTCGACTTTTATCTGGTAAATGTTGTCTTTTGTTATTCTTTTGTTTTGCATGGAATAACAAAACAATGGGGGAGAGTTCTATATTAAACTGGCGCTTAAATGTCATATCTTTATGGGGTGAGTGGTTGTGGAAATCGAAGGAAGAATTATTTCTAATCTCTTTCCTAAATGTAACTAGATCGCATCTGATCTTAGTTTGACATATCGAAGTGAGGTAAAAATTAGTTCGGGTTAATCGTTTTCTTGTTAAGAAAAGCCGAGTTAAGAAAAGCTGAGTTAATTCGGATTCTTGCCTTTGCTTAACGAAATAAGGTACAAATTTTTTGGTACAGTTGTTTCATGTTAAGAAAAAATAAGTCAATTCTGATTTTTGTTTTTGCTTAACTAAAATAGGTTCAACTGTTTTAGTACAATTGATTCCTGATAAGAAAACTAAGTTAATTATGATCTTAGTTTAGGCTTATCAAAATAAGGTACCATTATTCAAGTATAATCGATTCCTGATAAGAAAACTAGTCATCTAACCTAGTTTAAACTTATCAAAATTAAGTACAATTATATTTGTATAATTGGATCCCGATAAGTAACTAAGTTGATTCTGATCTTAGTTGGATTTATCGAAATAATGGAAAATTACTCTGGGCAATTGTTTTCTTAGTAAGAGACAAAAACCAAATTACTTCGGTAGTTTCAGTTTTAATGTTGCTTATCAAAAGTGGTATGTTATACCTTCTTGCTTGACTTTTATATACTGTATCGAGTTCTTATGAACTTGAAGATCCTTTCTAAATACTTGTTGTGTTTTTTTGTTTATTTGTAATTTTTGTGACAAAAAGGAGGAGAAATATATGGAGTATAAGGTGACTCATAATCACTGAGAAAGGATATATATGCTGAAAAGTATATATCTAAACGAAAAGAGTAAAGCACTGATCAAAGGAGAGAAACATATCATGGATTGAATATATACCTAGCTTTCCTTTAGGGGGAGGGAAGCTTTTTGTTATTCAAATGCTTCAACAACGATATTTATTTATTGAATATCTGCAAGTTATTGTGTTGTTGAAAGTTGGAATCAAGCATATGAAGATTGAGTTGAGAGACTGTTGTGTAATGTGATATCTTTATCTTTTAATTCTTGTATACTCCGTATGTAAAAGAGTTTTGTCAATAAAATTGATAAAGGGGGACATCATTAGAGAATTTCTCGATTGAACCTACCAAGCGTTGGTATGTCAAGTTAATTTGGTTGTCATATTTTAGTTTCAAAACTTGAGTTGCCTGATTAGATTATTAGAGCTAGTTGGTGTTAGGTTAGACTAGGAAGCCTAGAAATGTTGAGACAAACTCGTGTTACTCTGGAGACGTATCGACATCAACGAACACACCATCCTTCTATTCGAGGTTAGTAATATACGACTTGACTTATTTCATTTTCTATCTATGTTGCATTCAAGTCGTTTATATTGAAAACATTACATGAGATGTTACATATACGAATTTCTAGTATTGGTGACTTGATCATTATATTATGATCAAACAGTCAAGGAAGATATACAAGTTGTGTTACGACTTTGGTATATGAGAATACGAGATATAATCTTTATCTTTTGAACTTCATATATACAACATAACAATATATGTATATATTTCGTTACTAGATTACATTAGAGTATTGCTTGGTCAAACTCACAAGTGTTGCTATCTCAAGCTTGTTTTCAATTTTAGTTGTCAAAACTATATCTTGATTTCTAGTCTACAGTTATTTAAGTCTCGGTCTAAGATAGAGGTAGTTGAGAAACGAACCAGTCATCATTTACGTTCTATTGTTTGAAGGCGAAGATCAACCGAAACTTTTGTAGAAGTTCATCAACAAAAGGTAAGTGAAGACTGGACTACCTATTTCTCAATTGATATTCATTTTTGAAAATACTGGGGGTGCCAAAATATACCACCAACTTTTTCTTAGGCAATCTGTATGGACAAACTCAACACAACTCCGAGAGTAAAAACTCAATCAAGGAAAGTGCCTAGAGTTATATATCTCTCTCTCTCTCTTATTGTTATAACGTTTACAAAATTGAATCCGTGAACCTAACTACAAAGAGAGTTCTTGGACGGTACCAAAGACCAATGTCCAAGGATCAATCAAGTCATATCCAACAAACAAGGTTGGACCTCTCTACTGTGATTGATTAACACACAACCTTTGATATTTCAATTATAAAGATAAACAATATAATGCAGAAAAAGAAATAACACAGACACCAGAAATTTTGTTAGCGAGGAAACCGCAAATGCAGAAAAACCCCGGGACCTAGTCCAGATTGAACACCAAACTATATTAAGTCGCTACAGACACTAGCCTACTACCAATTAACTTCGGTCTGGAATGTAGTTGAGACCGAACTCAGTCTCCCGCTGATTCTGGTACAGTCGTGAAAAGACGAGCGTACCCAAATACACCATAATCTTTTTGTTTCAACCTATAAGTCCTCTTACCAAGTGTGATCGTCTATGGACAAAGTCGACACAATACAACAACTTTGGTATTCACACTTTGTGTGATCGTCTATGGATACGAGATCGAGACAATACGACAACAAGATTACTTGTGTGATTGACTATGGATACAAGATCGAGACGATACCACAATCAAATTAAGTGTGATTACTTGATAATAGGTTCAGACTTAACCAAACTCTATAGGATCAATATCAAGTAATGCGGAGTTAACGTAAAGTGCAATTTACTTTAATTATAATAAAAAAATTATAATGTGGAAAACTAAAGTAAATGGCACAACAAGATTTTGTTAATGAGGAAACCGCAAATGCAGAAAAACCCCGGGACCTAGTCCGGAATAGAATACTCTTAGAATTAAACCGCAATACAAAATAGTATTACATTTAGAATCTCCATTAATGGATATTTTCTAGAGCCCTAGATCTAATTATTTGGGGAAGAAGATGATAAAGAAAATAAAGTTTTTCTCTCTCTAAATTGTCTAACCTCTCTCCAAGTGTCTCCTCCCCTTTCTCTCTCCCGGCTCTCTTCTTTATATAGGTGTTTACATAGTGGATGACAGCTCATATACATTCATGCTCACGAGAGCTCTTTGATAATTTCGCAGGCTCTTGCTACCGTCTCGCGAGACATTCTCGCGAGCCCTTTAATAATTTCGCAGTCTCTTGCTACCTTCTCTCGAGACATTCTCTCGAGTCTTGTTACCTTCTCTCGAGACACTCTCTCGAGCCTTGCTACCTTCTCTCGAGACATTCTCTCGAGTCTTGTTACCTTCTCTCGAGACACTCTCTCGAGCCTTGCTACCTTCTCTCGAGACACTCTCGCGAGTCTTGCTACCTTCTCTCGAGACACACTCGCGAGTTAAGAAAATAATTGAATCTCGCACGCTAAGAGAATATGTTGTGCGATATTTGAATCCTACATCTTGCCTCTTTTTCCTTGAATATTGCTTGAAGAGCGATCTTTAAGGAAAAATCTGTTGTCGTAGTAATCTTTGATCTTTGTTGATGAAGGAACGAGCGGAAGAATCTTTGGACTTGAAAAGTACGTACTTGCCTCTATTCTTTTGCGAAGTTCCGAAGCTTTGCGAAGTGAATAAGAAGTATTATCTCTTGAAGTATCAAAGTGAAGTATCCTTGAAGAAGCATAAGAAGTACTCAATCCTCGAAATATATAAGAAGTATGAAGTATCCTTTGAGAAGTATAAGAAGTACTTAATCCTCTAAATATATAAGAAGTATGAAGTATCCTTTGAGAAGTATAAGAAGTACTTAATCCTCTAAATATAAGAAGTATTGCGAATCCATCATGCGAAACTCTCGCTCCATGTTCTTTCCCCATGCTATGCTCTATTCTTTCGCAAAGTTAAAACTTTAAGAAATATTAATCCTTGAAGTATAAGAAGTATTGCCTCTGTTCATGCGAAGTCATTATTCCATTTTGGTGAGGATTCTTGTTGTTCATTGGTAAACATCTTCCTTGAAATGATTCTTGCCGAGAAAATAAAGAACATTGCCGAGAAAATAAAGAACATAAAATGTTTTTTCGGTAATCCATTGTTGCCTCTGTTCTTTATCTACGAAGGTAGAATCGTTGAAAAAGTGTTGAATGAGTGAGTTATTTCTTCATTCTTATCTTTCCTCTATCTCCGCGTTGTGCTCATGCGATAGTATAATCTCTTCATTGCTTTATGTTGAATTTTATCATTGCGACAAGATCGCAGACGTCTTTACATTTTCATGCAATGACCCATTGACCTTGCCTTATCATTTTTGTGTGGACTTCCAAGTTAGACCTCCCTAATTAGAGGTCCTCCCCTCGCCACCTTTCATCGCGACAAAATCGCGGGACGTCTTTTACACTTGCATGTAAAGACCCATTGATCTTGCCTTATCATTTTTCAAGTATTTTTGCCTCTGCGCGGATGTTTTGTTTGCGACAATATGACAGGCCTAAATATCCTTGCGAACATGGAGCCCCATGACATTGCCGTCTTGCGACGAAATCGCAGGGCGTCCGTACACTGCGTGTAAAGACCCATTGATCTCGTCTTACCCTCGCGTTAGTATTATTGCCTCTTCAGGATCATTGCACAAATATGACAAACCTAAGTCTCCTTGCGAAAACAAAGCCTCATGACATTTGCGTCTGTTTTTGACACTCCCCCTAATGGAGAGCGTCGCCCTTATCATCTCCCAGGTTGCCCCTTCAAGGAGGCGAAACATCGACCATACAAGACTAGCTCCTCCCATCCTGGGTCTTAACAACAACCAAGTTGTTTTCGCACCTCTTATCCCTTATACCTATAGGGTTTATGGTTACGAGACTGCACCCTAAGTGGAGTTTTCTTCGGGCGAGTGCAACATATGCCAAGACTTGCCAAGAATGGCCGGGGTAGGTTCATCCATCCCGGCACTGCGGCTCAACCGTGTACCTCGGCGCCTTGAGCATACACTGACTCCTAGGAAGAGACCCTCGGTCGCCCAACCAGGGTATAACCTTATATATATAGTTGAGAATCCAAGGTACCTCTTCCGGATAGGCTTTCATGGGCCCCAAATCTGCATGACCCAGGTTTCAGGAGCGGTGTAACCTTCCACCTGAGCCATGTTAAGAGATACCCCCTTATATGACGCACTTTAGGTCTTACATTTGCCTCTTACGAAATATAATTCGCGAACTAGGGTGTACGCCATAAAGGTTCGTCCCATTCATTTACTCATTCATTTTTGTCAATTCATTCAATCATTCATTTTTGATTATCTCTTCTCATTATCTTTGCGAAATTATCGCATGTCTTCATTCTTTCATTCATTTCTTCATTTCTGTCACTTCTTTCATTCATTCTCATAATATCATATCATTTGCGATTTGTTGCTGTTGTTGTCTCTTGCGAAGTATATGATTTGCTTCATGAAGCTATCATCCTTGAAATGTATGAACGTCGCATAAAATATAAATATCTCATGAAAAAAGAATTGTGGGAAATGAGATTTGAACCCTTGACACGCTCTTGCATATTCTCGCACCATACCAACTGTTCTAACCTCATTTGCGAAATTAACTTGCGAGATAATCATCAACTTTCTTCTTTGCGAGATAAGCAATGTCTCGTGTGAAATTTTGTATAACAAAAATAAATGTGCGAGAGCAAGAATTGATCCTGCGACCTTCTCGCTCGCGTTCATGCCTCCCGACCAATCGTGCTAGCCAAGCCTCTGTTTCGCGAAATAATCACTTACTTTCTTCTTGCGAAATATACTTGCGAAAAACCCATGCGAAAAATACACGTTCGTTGAGATTTGAACTGCGACCATGAACTCATTAATTTCGCGAGTGACCAAGCTGTCTGCCTCTTGTTTGCGAAAGAATGAAACAACCTTGCGAAATTATCCATTTTTCCCTTCTTTGCGAAGCAAAAATTCTTTGCGAGGAGGAGATTCGAACCCACGACCTATGGTTTATACTCTTCGCCAAAGTGACCAATTGTGCTAGTGCTGTTTGTGAAAGAAAACACACAATACTATAACTTTATTCACTTCTTCTCTCACGGAAGTTTAAAAAATATGTAAAAGGTGGGATTCGAACTCGCAACCCCAAGCTTGTTCTCTTCGCAAACGACCATCTGGGCTACTTGTTGCTTGCGAAGGAAACACACAATGCTATAGCTTTATTCCATTTTTTCCCCTCTTGAAAGTTCAAAAATATTTGAAAAATATGACTGTGGCGAGATTTGATCTTGCGACATCAAGCCTCTTCGCTCCAACTCAAACCATCTGTGCGAGCTTCATTTGTGATAAAATTCACAGCGTTTTGTTCTTATCCTTTTCTTCATTCTTCCTTTATTTCCTTCAACAATTTTCCTCTTTTCTTTTTCTCCTGAATATGAAATCTTCCATTAAAAAATTAGCTTTCTTCCTTGAATTTCATCACAACAACCTTTTTTTTTTTTTTTTTTTTCTCTCTTCATGTCTTTGAATTGTTGACGGTGTTTTCTCCCTGAAAGTGTGATTTCTTCCATAAAACTTCCATTTTTGAACCCAAATTTTATAGATCTAAATAAAAAGTATGAACAATAACTACTTTTCATGGAAATTTCTCTTAAAGTTTATAGATCCAATTGAATTCATCACCAACAGTAGCCGTTTTTTCTAAACTTTCTTGAACCAACAAGATTAGGTCCCTGTTTCTAGCGCATATGTAGTTGCGGGAAATCCCACACTACACCCCTTACTCAATTTCGTAGATCTAAATCTTATTAATCACCTAAATCTCAAAATATAAGTGCTAGAAATTTAAATAGACACATAAGATTTTTTTACGTGGTTCGATCAATGTGATCTACATCCACGATTCTTCACTATGATTGTTGAGGTTACATTAGTATTACATTTAGAATCTCCATTAATGGATATTTTCTAGAGCCCTAGATCTAATTATTTGGGGAAGAAGATGATAAAGAAAATAAAGTTTTTCTCTCTCTAAAATTGTCTAACCTCTCTCCAAAGTGTCTCCTCCCCTTTCTCTCTCCGCTCTCTTCTTTATATAGGTGTTTACATAGTGGATGACAAATCATATACACTCATGCTCTCGAGAGCTCTTTGATAATTTCGCAGGCTCTTGCTACCGTCTCGCGAGACATTCTCGCGAGCCCTTTAATAATTTCAGTCTCTTGCTACCTTCTCTCGAGACATTCTCTCGAGTCTTGTTACCTTCTCTCGAGACACTCTCTCGAGCCTTGCTACCTTCTCTCGAGACATTCTCTCGAGTCTTGTTACCTTCTCTCGAGACACTCTCTCGAGCCTTGCTACCTTCTCTCGAGACACTCTCGCGAGTCTTGCTACCTTCTCTCGAGACACACTCGCGAGTTAAGAAAATAATTGAATCTCGCATGCTAAGAGAATATGTTGTGCGATATTTGTACAAAATCTAAACCAACTTCGTATAGTTGACACCAAGCAACTACCCCTAGTTCACTTAGTTTCCTCAGTATCCATGCGCTTCCGACTTCGATGAGTCACGCACTGGTACAATTCCTTTGGATAGTATTCCAAACAGTAAAAGAACAACAAATCTGTTTGGTAACAACTCTTAGATTCTTTTCAAGATAAAGATATCTCAAGTCATATGCAAAGGCTCTTCCGTTTAATCTAATAAACTCCTTTGCCTGGTTAGATCCAACCAATTTCTATTACCGAAGTATATGATTCGTATTTGCAACAATCAAAATAGATCTCAAAGAGAACTATTAGTTGATGCCGATCTCACGCAACTAATCAATCGAATAAATCTGATTCTAGTTGGATCCCAGCCGATCAAGGTTTGTGCACACACAAAGATACGAAAACCAAGAAGAAATCTTATCGTCTTCAAATCTTCTTTAATCTTCAATTAAACCTGCACAACACCACTTGAATCTCTTGTGATCAATCACACACAGAACGGAGTCTGTTAACAATGGATTATCACAAGATGTCTTTAGATCTAACAACAGTTCTAAAGATCTCGTCGATACTTCGATCTAGTTTGAGTGAATCTTATATCAGAAGAGAATATTCTCAAGAATAAACAAACTAGGTGCAATCAAAGTTTTAACAAACTTTAGTCACAAATCAATCGAAAACTAATAACACTGCAGTTATCTAGTTTCCCACCAATGGTACTCGTAGAGCTTCTTGATCCCACAAAAGTCTTTAAACAAGAGGTCGTAAAAGATTTCACCGAATTATGATACTTTCCTCTCCGATTAGACGGCTCCACCAAAAACAACAAGAAATGAAGTTTGCATGGCTCTTAGGATAGTTTGCTAGAAATTCAAACTTAGGTATTTATATACCAAGGATGTTTGGACACCAAGGAATTTCCAAAACCGAAAATATTCTCAAGATATGCAATGAATAACAAGATTCGGTTTTCCTAATTCCAATAAATGCTTGTCCAATATTTCCGAAATATCTCAATAGAAATCTCCAATTAGTAAATGCACATTTACTAACTTTTATTTTCTAGAGCTACACATTAATTGCTGGTAATTAATGTGTATAAACTAACAACCTTAATTAAAAGATTCTTAATTTCTTTCGGCACATGATCTCCTTGAGTACTAAGGAATATCTTTGAGCAATAAAAGATAAGAGTTACTGTCCGTTTTCAAAGTATGTTGACATCTTTTCATTGTAAATCCTTATTTCATATTCACATGGATTTACATTCTTGGAATCGGTCATACCACACTTCCAAACAAGTTTATAATTGGTTTCCATGTATTCCAAGACTACCATGTGATTGATCAAATACCAAATAACATACATGGGTTCTACCAATCACTAGGATCGGTTATACCTAATTATGGAAATACTTGTGATCGGTCACACCAGTCACTAGGATCGGTTACACCAATTA
Organism: Papaver armeniacum; assembly: GCA_023531295.1. Classification (NCBI taxonomy): domain Eukaryota; kingdom Viridiplantae; phylum Streptophyta; class Magnoliopsida; order Ranunculales; family Papaveraceae; genus Papaver; species Papaver armeniacum. Next base: position 114,236 of record JAJJWW010006613.1, on the reverse strand, counting down.
CAAGGATCAGTTCCATATTCCCATGGCATTGCTTGTGATCGGCCACACCAGTTACCAGGACCAATTTACACCAATTACCAGAATCGGTTACCAATTAATTACAAGGTTCGATTACTCAATACTCTGTGATCGGTCACACCAATTACTAGGATCGGTTACACCAATTACTAGGATCGGTCATACCAATTACAAATATCGATCATACCATCATATGGTGATTACTTAGGATCGGCTACACTAATTAATAAAAAATAGTCATAAAAAATCATAAGTCAGGCATTGTGATTAGTCATTCCAAGATATATAACCAAGGCTAAGACCGGTTCTACCATCTCACACATATTGGTCATCCAAAGATTTGCAATGAATAGCCGGACCAATAAGCCTAATGATTTCCTTTCGATTCATAAAAAAAGTTCATGAATGTACTTCCTTTAAACGAATATAAAACATTATTTCCTAGAATGAAATCTACACGATAACCCATTCACATAATCATAACAATATATACAAGATTATGTTGATGTCATATCTACGAAGTTCAAAAGATAAGCGTTATACTTCGTAGACTAATTCCCTGATACTATGATCATACAATTATGACCATTTCACATCACTAGAGTATTATACAATATGTATAGTATATATAGATTCGCAGTTATGTTTTCAATATAGCACGACTTGAAAGATATGTTAGGAATGAAATAGTTCAAGTCAATATTACTAATCTCAAGAGGAAGGATGATGTCTTCGTTGTAGTTAGCTACTTCTTCACATTCTTCAGGTATTCGGAGTAATACTTGTATTCTCAAATTCCTAGACTTTCTAGTCTAACCTAAACTAAGTTGACTCTAGTATTTAATCAAGTGAGTTTAGATGAGTTTTGACACACTAAAATATGACAACCAAACTTGACATACGAACGCTTGGTGAGTTCAACCGAGCTATGCTCTAACAAGTCGCGCTAAGATAGCTTTGGAACCAAGCAAACAATATTCACCGTTAGATGAAAGCTTTGAATCTTATTCACATATACAAGATATACACTATGGTTAGGTAAACCGTAACCAAACCGTGTATAAAGACTATGTTCAACATGGTTAGCCGAAACTAGCCGATTTGAACTTGTTAGAGCATAGCTCGGTTGAACCCACCAAGCGTTGGTATGTCAAGTTTGGTTGTAATATTTTAGTATGTCAAAACTCATCTAAGAGTCGCTTGATTATGTACTAGAGACAACTTCGTTTAGGTTAAACTAGAAAGTCTAGGAATGTTGAGACATACAAGTATTACTCGAAGACCTGAAGAACGTGAAGAAGTAACGAACTACAATGAACGACATCATCCTTCCTCTTGAGGTTAGTAATATTGACTTGAACTGTTTATTCCTAACGTATCTTTCAAGATATTGAAAACATAACTGCGAAGCTGTGTATTGGATATATTACTCTAGTAGTGAGACATGATTATATGATCATAGTATTATGGAATTAGACTACGAAGTATAACGCTTATCTTTTGAACTTCGTAGATATGACATCAACATAATCTTATGAATTCTGTTATGATTATGTGAATGGGTAATGGTGAAGATTTCATCCTAGGAAACAATGTTTTATATTTGTTTAAAGGAAGTACATTCATGAACTTGTTTTATGAATCGAAATGGAAATCGTTAGGCTTATTGGTATGACTATTCATTGCAAATCTTTGGATTACCAATATGTGTGAGATGGTAGAACCGATCATAACTTTGTTATGTATCTTGGTACAACTAATAACAATGTCTAACTTATGATTTGGTATGACTGGTTTTTATTAATTAGTGTAACCGATCCTAAGTAATCACCTGAGATGGTATGATCGATATTTGTAATTGGTGTGACCGATCACAGAGTGTTGTGTAATCGATCCTTGTAATTGGTGTAACCGGTCCTAGTAATTGGTGTAACCGATCCTGGTAATTGGTGTAACCGATCCTAGTGTCTGGTGTGACCGATCACAAGCAATACCATGAGTATAATGGGTCTTGATAATTGATGTAACCGATCCATATAAAGGGCGTAACCGATGTAATTGGTCCTGGTAACTTGTGTGACCGATCACAAGTGTTTCCATATTAAGGTATAACCGATCCTAGTGATTGGTAGAACCGATTGAACCCACATATGTGATTTTATATTTGATCAATCACATAGTAGTCTTGGAATACAGGTGAACCAATTCTAAACTTGTTTGGAAGTGTGGTAAAACCGATTCCAAGAATGTAAATATGAAAGATGATTTACGGAGAAAGATGTCGGCATACTTTGAACACAAGGCCTATATGAGGTGTATGCTTTGACAAGAACTCTTATCATTTATTGTTCAAAGATATTCCTTAGTACTCAAGGAGATCCTCGACCGAAATTAATTGAGAATCTTTTAATTAAGGTTTTTGGTTATATATGCTTTTAATGACCAGCAATTAAATGCATATCTCTAGAGAATAAAAATTAGTAATGTGTATTTACTAATTGGAGATTTTCTATTGAGAGATTCCGCTAAAAATTTGAATTGCATGAGTATAGTAACCGGTCTTGATAATTGATGTAACCGATCCTGTAACTTTGATAATTTTGAACATGTAATGTCCTGGTAACTTGTGTGACCGATCACAAGTGTTTCCATATTAAGGTATAACCGATCCTAGTGATTGGTAGAACCGATTGAACCCACATATGTGATTTTATATTTGATCAATCACATAGTAGTCTTGGAATACAGGTGAACCAATTCTAAACTTGTTTGGAAGTGTGGTAAAACCGATTCCAAGAATGTAAATATGAAAGATGATTTACAGAGAAAAGATGTCAGCATACTTTGAACACAGACAGTAACTCTTATCATTTATTGTTCAAAGATATTCCTTAGTACTCAAGGAGATCCTCGACCGAAATTAATTGAGAATCTTTTAATTAAGGTTTTTGGTTATATATGCTTTTAATGACCAGCAATTAAATGCATATCTCTAGAGAATAAAAATTAGTAATGTGTATTTACTAATTGGAGATTTTCTATTGAGAGATTTCAGAAATATTGGACAAGCATTTACTGGAATTATGAAAACCGAATCTTGCCATTCATTGCATATCTTGAGAATATTTTCAGTTTTGGAAATTCCTTGGTGTCCAAACATCCTTGGTCTATAAATACCTAAGTTTGCGTTTCTAGCAAACTATCCTAAGAGCCATGCAAACTTCATCTTTTTGTTGTTTCTAGTGGAGCCGTATATCCGGCAAGGAAAGTACCCTAATTAGGAGAAATCTCTTACGACCGCTCGTTTATAGACTTTTGTGGGATCAAGAAGCTCTACGAGTACCGTTGGTGGGAAACTAGATAATTGCAATGTTATTAGTTTTCGATTGATTTGATTGACTAACGGTTGTTGAAACTTTGATTGCACCTAATTTGTTTATTCTTGAGAATCTTCTCTTCTGATATAAGATTCACTCAAACTAGATCAAAGTATCAACGAGATCTTTAGAACTGTTTGTAGATCGAAATACATATTGTGATAATCCATTGTTAACAGACTCTGTTCTGTGCGTGATTGATCACAATAGATTCAAGTGGTGTTGTGCAGGTTTTAATTGAAGATTAAAGAAGATTTGAAGACGAAGAAAATTTCTTATTGGTTCCTCATATATTTGTGTTGCACAAACCTTGATCGGCTGGGATCCAACTAGAATCGGATTTATTCGATTGATTAGTTACGTGAGATCGACATCACTTTATAATTTCTTGTTGGAATCTATATTGATTGATTGCGAGTCTAAACTTGGCTACTTCGGTAGTTATTGGATAGATTGGTCTAACCAGGCAAAGGAGTTTATTAGCTTAAACAGAAGAGCTTTGCATATAACTTGAGATATCTTTATCTGGAAAGAATCAATAGAGTTGTTACCAAACAGATTTGTTGTTCCTTTACTGTTTGGAATACGATCCAAAGGAATTGTTCCAGTGCGTGCACTCATCGAAGTCGGAAGCGCATGGATACTTAGGAAACTAAGTGAACTAGGGGTAGTTTCTTGGTCTCAACTATACGAAGTTAGTTTAGATTTTGTATAACGACTTAATTCTTATAGTATTCAATTCTGGACTTGGTCCCGGGGTTTTTCTGCATTTGCGGTTTTCCTCGTTAACAAAATCTTGATGTGTTATTTACTTTTCCTTTCCGCAATTATAATGTATAATTTAAAGTAAATTACACAAACGTTAACTAAGTCATACTTGATAGTGATCCTATAGTGTTTGGTTAAGTCTGAACTTATTATCAAGTATCACACTTTGGTAGTCATATTGTCTCGATCTCGTATCCATAGACAATCACACAAAGTGTGAATACCGATTTGTTGTATTGTCTCGACTTTGTCCATAGACAATCACTTTCGGTAAGAGGACTTATAGGTGGATAAATTAAAGATTGTGGTGTATTTGGGTACCCTTGTCTTTTCAATTGGTATCAGAGCAGGCAAACACGAAAAGATCTAATAACCGTGTTTGGTGCGATCCAACCTATAAGAATTGAATCTAATGTCTGATTCTGCTAACGTAATACAAGATACCAAGAGTTCGGAATTAACTCTGGATGACGAGAAAAACATTGATTCTTCGAATATAGAAACATCTCAGTCAAAAGAATTATTCTTAAATTTTCTTTCAAGTTCAACCGAACTAATTCATGCATTAGAAAGAGAAGGAAAGCTTGTAGACAATATAAGATGTCTGCAATCAAAAAATGATCAACTTGTTATTGATCTTGCCTCCTCAAAGGTTGAAAATAATTCTTAACATATACAGAATCTTGAGAACAAAGTAAGTGCTAGTCTTTCTCGAGCGGAACTTTTAGAGAAAGATCGTAATGCTTCTCTTGAAAAAGTCTATTTGTTGGGAAAGAAACTTGTTGAATCTGAAGCAAGGATTAACTCTCAACAAGTAAGTTTTGAAGAGAAATAAGGTGTATATCTCTTTCGACAAAAACACCTTGAGGCCAATCTAACTGGAGCTCTTGATAAATTCAAAAAGCTAGAAGAAGAAAATTTGCACTTGAAAAAGCGCATTGATATCTCAAACAATATAACTCAATGTTAGAAGCAAGTAGAAATCACCTTGATACACGAGGATTGGGTTATAAGGGAATAAATACTTCAAATATTAGCAAAGAGGTAAAATTTGTTAAAGCTACAAATTCTTCTCAACCAGAGGCTTCCATTAATGTCAATGATGCTCCTATTTCTTGTAAAGAAGAAAATCCTGTCATGCCTAAGAATTGTGTTCAACCAGAATCGTCAAGTGCAACAATCAAAGATAACATTTATTCTAATGTCAAGAAGGCAACAACGTTGAAAAAAGATAAGAAGAAGAATAAAACTCTTCGAGCTCCAATGCAATTGGATCCACAAAAACGTTACATTAAAACTCATACTCCTTATGTTACTAATCATTGTTATTATTGTGGTAATAAAGGGCACTTGCAATGGGGATGCAAAGTTCATAAGATGCAAGATGCATTTTCTTTTGTATCAAATGAATTGGCTAAGTTTTCTCCCCGAAAGAACTCAGATCGTTATTCTCCTAAGTTTAGGCAAAAGAATTATTATAATTATAGTTTAAATTTTGCTTATCGCTCGACAAGGTCATCTCATAAAAGACCCAATTATAGAAAGAGAAATGACTTTGTAAATGCAATGAGAAGATCTGATGTTCCAAATTGGAGAAAGGATGTTTCACAAAGTATCCAAAAGGGCAATGGTCCTAATGGTATGAAGGAGAATGCCCTCCTGCGAAACCCATCTCTAAATTGGTCCCGAAGTCCTTCATAGCCAAAGAAGGACCAAAGGTTAATCACAAGAATGAAACTCAATTGATTAATATTTAGAAACTTCTTGAAAGACTAAAGAAAGACATCATGTTGTCTAAAGTCTCTTGTACAAATGAATATTGTGATAATGACACTCTTCATCACAAGTCAAAGAAGAAAAACAAGAGATGGAACAAGAGAAAACAAACCAAGCAAGAGGTCAAGAATGATGATTCTATCTTAGTCACTCGTGACGAACAAGACAAGTCTCAACTCAACACAACCTAGTTGTGTTAGAATATGCATGCTCACCTTGGTGCTCAATCTTTTGATCGGTGAGGAAGCACATGAAAACTGAGCACATGATCTCTCGGTTATTATATGACTAATTAACATCTTTAGGGAGATTTATTTTCTTCTATACTCATACCTTCTCTATCTATATTTGATCTTTTGATAGAAATGGTAATTTTTAGTTTATGATGTTGATATCTACTGATCATACATGTGTAGCTCTTGTTTTTACGTTTAAAACGAGCCAAAAATCACTGAATTCGGACATTGTATGCAAAAGTTATGTCTAAAACAGTTTCGTGTATGGATTCATGTTGTAACCGGTCCTGGTGATTGGTATGACCGGTCACAAGTAATCACCATAACCGGTCCTAGTGATTAGTGTGATTGGTCCATACGAAGGAGTGTAAAACTGTTTTGCCCATAACTTCTTCGTCCGAACTCGGAATGGCCTCATTATTTTTGCGTTGGTTTCATAATCCAATTTCCTAAAAGATTGAGGTGATTGCAATACTTAATTTTCTGTTGAATATTTATGGTGTATTGCATTTGAGTTTATGAGATAAACCATTGTGTTTCTGACTCATATATTCGCTCACTTCCTCATGGTTAGTGACTTTTGAGTATAACCGATCTTTGGATCATATCTTCATGATTGCTATATCAAAATCATAATAAAGTTGTGATGTTGTAGCTCATATGTAAGTCACATACACTAGTGTTTGTTTATGTTCTATAAACCAAATATTTGGTATACATATGAGAACTCTGGGTTTATGGGATGTATAATTTCAGTTTTCATTAACCTTAATATTCGATCTCATATGATGTTACCCTCATGGTTTGTGTGGATTTTTGATTTAGTGGCATTAAGTTCTAGCACATGTTGGTAGGCTTTATCAAAGGATCATAAGGTGTTCCGATTGAAACTCATATGTGAAAAGTCACAATATGTTGAATCAATTTGTGTTTACATGAGTTGTGTTTAGCATAACATATGTGTTTCGGGTTTTAAACTTTTGCTATTGGCACGCATTAGTTAAAACCGATTCAACCTTTCTCTGGTAAAGGTTGCGTTTGTTGTTGTTCTTGTGTCCTTGCGAGAGGATGACAACATACTGGGGGAGAGTTCTTATTTGAACTTGCGCTTAATGATATATCTTTCTGGGGAGAAGAGGATGCGGAATCTGAGGTAACAAATTTGTTAGTTAATCGTTTTCCTGTTTAATAAAAGCTTGTTTATATTGCATATATTTTGCTTTTGCTTAACAAAATTTCGGTACAATTGATATGTTCCATTATAATGTGTATGGATGTGTGTGTGTGTGTGATTCAATTGTTTCCGGTTAAGAAAAATTGTGTCAATTTATTTGACTTATTGTTTGGCATCTTCCGGTTAAGAAAATAATTGTGCAAGTCAAATTGTTTTGGTTTGTATGTATTGTTTATGGCTTAACGAAATACGGGATCATTTGTTTAGTCCAATTCGATTCCGGATAAGAGAAACTAAGTTACTTCTGATCTTAGTTAGACTTATCAAATTGAAGGATTCGATTATTCAAGTCTAATCGAATGCCTTGACAAGAAAAGCTAGTTAACTAACCTAGTGTTTGTCTTGTCTAAAGAGAAAGGTCTAAGTTATTTTCTGAATAATTAGAGTCTGATGATAGAAATAAAGTTAATTCCGATCTTTATTTTGGTCTTATCGAAATAAGCGATTGTATGTTTACAGTCGGTTTAACAAGGGAATTAAGTTTCTTAGAATTGTTAAACTATTAGGGAAAATTGCTTCGGGCAATAGTTTTCCTTGATAACATATTAAAACTAAATTACTTGTAGTTTCAGTTTTAATATTGGTTATCTAAAGTGGTATGTGAAACCTTCGTGCTTAACTCTTATAGGTTGTTTACAGGTCTCTTTTAGATTTGTAAGATCCTTTCAGTTTGTCCTTTATTTTCTCGAACCTTTGTCATTTTGTGACAAAATGGGGGAGGAATATATGGAGTAAACAAGTGATTTGCAATCACTAAGGAAATGACAATTGTGCTTAAACGTTATATCTAACAAAAGAAGCATTGACTAAGGGGGAGAAACATATCATATTGCTGTTGTAGTTATTTTGACTATAAAAAAGGGGAATAACAAAGATGTTCGGATTGAATATCTACCTATCTTACCTTTAGGGGGAGTATAAGCTTTGTGACTACTATTTTTCCCATAGTCTACGTAAAGTATACATCTCAGCGAATCCGATACTAAGTAGTAAAGATATCTTAGTTGAACTGATATGGTTAAGTAATAAAAGGTACTCAAGATAAGACAATAATAACGAACAATACTGAGGTAATGTAAATGATACTAAGTTATCAAGAGACACAAGAGATTACGTGGTTTGACTTTCGTCTACGTCCACGGGGTAATGAGTGATTGTTTGTATTAAGTATGGTTGTTACAAAGATCTTAAATGCTTCCCAAAGTAATAGAGAGAACTCAAGCTATAGTAAATACTTAAGTTCTAAACATTAAAGACGCATAAGCTTAAGACTAGATCTCCTTTCCTACGGGTATTGAATGCCCTTATTTGTAGGTGGAGTTGGGTATTTATAGCCCCTTCTGCTCCAGAAACATCTTCGCTATCTTTGGGTTCATCGTATCCTGATGTATCTTCCGTACAGATGGTACCTTCATTGGTCGCACGCTTTCTCCAGTTGAGCTTTGCCACCTCAGCTGACCCATGTTCCCTCGTTAACTCCCCAACCTTAGTACAGGTTGTACCTTCGTTCATCGCATGCCTTCGCCAGTCAGACAGTGCCAACTCACTTTTATTCCACGCGCTTTGACCAAACGTGTAGATAAGGCTCGCGACATTAAATGTTGATTAGATATGTCAACTACCTTTGTACCTTCGCCAGCTGCCACCTCCCTATGCTAGGATCTACTTTACCATCTAAGCCGTCGAGGTATCCTTCCTCGAGATGGGGTAAATTAGATCAGGAAGGGATCTGCTACTTCTCAGATACCCGTGTATCACCAGGGTTACTTTGTTAACTTGCGTACGACCGCCAGATACGTGCCATGTGTCCGAGGGAATATTGGTATTCACAATTTGCCCTTTTTCTTTCATATTCTACCAATAGGTAGGATTGGAAGAAAAAACTTCCATAACGCCGCCACTTTTGCACGCACGGATTGGGTGGTCCCCATGTGTCCTTTCATGTAATAACCGCCCCTTGGATTTTGGGACAACTAAATTTTTGGATTCTCCAGCCGCCTATAAGAAGGAATTTAAGGAAAGATATTCATTAACTTCCTTTTTCTTCGCCACTGTCGCTCTCAATCCTTTTCACATAAAACTTCTTCTTTTCCATTTTCAACTGTTGATCTTCCAACGACTCCCAAAAGCTCTCGTTCATCAACGTTCGATCTGCTTATACAAGTAAGTGAACTTCTATTCTCCTTCGTTCTTTTACATGGTTGTTTTATGTTTTCGGTTTCGGCTTTTCATCTTTTTCTGCTGTTGGGGATGATTGAATGCTTGCATGCGTAGACCGTAACTTTTATTATCTTCTCTATGTTGTTTGAGAAAATGGGTCTTGTTCTGTTTTATGTTTTTGCCATGGTTTTCACCATGATTGTCTTCGTTCTTGAGTTTGATCATGATCGTCAATTATACTCCATCGCTCCATTAGAATTTGTCATATGCTTCTTTGATTGCTTCCCTTTGGTTGGTTAAGTTTAACCCATGCCCAAAGTTCGCTTGTTACTGCCCCAATCAAGTTTTGGGATATCTGCAAATTCTTCTTGCCATTTTTGATGAACTGTGCTTCCTGTTGGTGTTAGGAACTATGAGGCTTCTGATGAAACCTACGTGCAAAGATTCCCGGTCCAGATCTGTTGCAGAGACTCTTCCGCGCATGGATCATCCTGATGCTATGCATTCTCCGCCTCCTGAGGCTACTGAGAACACTGAGATACCTGAGGTTACTGAGGAACCCGAGGTTGAGGAGGTTGCTGCCAAAAATCTCCCCCACCTCTGCCCCACTATGAGTTGTAGAGGATACATCTTCATGACAAGGATAGCTAATCCAGCTGGTCCCTTGCTGAGATCTCTAAGCATTTTCGTTTGCAGAAGTTCGAGATTTCCTTCGTTGGGGTCTCGACTCCTGACATCCTCACCGAGTCTTTGATCCGAAGCTTTCCTTATGATGAGAACAACTTGCTGATTAGTGTTGGCCAGTTAGCCACAGGCATGCCTCTTCCTCTCTATAACAGGAAGGATCCCATTTACTACGATGTCTTATCCGCTAGGGACGATCCTATGAACAAGACTTAGGTACGGGGGGTGATGCAGTATACTGATAATCTCTGGCGTGCCCTTCGTGAGTGTTGGTACCGCAGTAATGGTAAGACTACTCTGAAGTCTTATGATCCTTTCGCTCCTGAAAGGTGTAAGCAAGAGGTTTTACTCCTGCCAACTTCAACGCCACATATGCTGATGCCATTCATAAGAGTAACCTTATCCCTTGGTGCGTTGGTCCGTGCTGCATTCATGTCACTGCTAAGAAAATCAGAGAGGGTAATACCATTCATTTGCTGAAGGAGATTGATAGGATGGGGCTGACCACAATCCCTTACTCTATTAAGCTCTTCTTGCCTTTGACTGATCGTATTCGTCTTGATCATGATAAGCATTAGGGACGTACCCCTCTTCGTGTGAGAGGTCCTTGGTCCCGTGGGTTTACTACCGCAGATTCCAATGTTCCCCTTCCTACTTCATCCCTGCCTTCTAAGTATGATGGTTATCATCCTTGGGTTTTCAACCCTGCTGCTCCTGACGAGGTAACCTTCGGATATACTTCTTTGTTCTTTAATCTTCGTTGTGCTGGGCCTGTTGCTGAGAATTTTTTGTACTTCTTTTGCATCCTGCCCCTGCTTCTTCTGCTGGGACTGCTCCTGGTTCCGCTGGTAACTCTGTTGCTACTCGTATGAGGAAAAGGAAGGCTTCGATTGAATCTGCCAAGTCCACACTTACATAGGTAAGGATTATAACCCTACCTTTGTATACGTAGATACCTAGGTACTTTGCCCCTGATCCTTAGCTTTCGCATGTGTTTTCTTATAGTCTTCCAAGAAGAAAGGCAATTTGAAAGTTGTGATTGATATTGAAGCGTCTGATGAAGACCCGAAGGCTGCTGAAGAGGAACTTGAGGACATGGTGGACATAGAGGATGTCGAGGATAGTGCCCTTAGCCCTCATTTGGATGATATTGAGGAAGACTTTATGAAAATAAGTCCTAGCCCTGTTCGTGCCGGTTCTGTCACATGTGATAATATTCATGCTGCCGGTGGTTCTCTGTTGGTGAGTCAAGCAAGTACTCGGGTTGCTGCGATGCCTGTTCATTTGTCGAAGGTTCCTACGCCTTCGGCTTCTTTTAGTACGCATCTTGTTGCTCCAGTTATCACCAATGCCATGGTATTGTCTACCAAGGGTCCTTCGTCTTCTCCAGCTACTTCACAACATTTGAGTGTCTCGTTTGCGAAGGGTACTACTCCAATTGTGAGGGTCAGTAGTTCTGATTCCCAGCCGAAGAAGAAGGTTGTGATTTCACTTGGCAACTTTTCCTTCAATGTTGCGCCTACCTCGTTGGGGAGTTCTCAATTTGTTTCTACGACCCCTGCAAGTAAGCCTGTTGGTCCACCACCTTCGTCGCCTAATTGGATGAACCTTGGCAGTCTTCCCTCTGTTAGTGACATGAATTTGGGTAGTTCCTCCAGCCAAGCATCCGTTCATGTTACCAGCTCTTCAACTATGCCGTCTCTTCATCGTGGTGATGATCAAGCACTGGTATCTCATGCTCGCTCTCAAGCGATTGGTGGGACATCCACTGATCAAGGAAGATGTAAGTTACCTGAGAGCCTGATCCTTGGGAGCTCTGACGATGGTATCTTGGAATCTATCCTTCGAGATTCCAAAGGTCCTTTTTCTGCTGAAGTTGCCCCTCATCAACTGAGAAACTCCATGGAGATCTCTTCTAAGCTGGATGCTTTGACAGCCCAGTACTAGATGGCCAAGGATTTATTCTTCGATCCAGACTGCCTTCGTTCTTATCAAAGCCTTGGTGAGATCCGCAATGGTAGTATTCAGGAGATGGAGGACTTCATGGATAGTTATGCTGATTTTCTTCCTCGTCTCTTGATGCGTGTCGTGAGTGCAACAAAATTAAATCACTTATTTCCACACAATTAACAGGTAATATAATGGAAGCAAGGATCGTTCCCACGAAGAGCAGGGAGTTTTCAGTTGTCAAGTGTCACAAATGGGGGTTTTGTTTGTAGGTTGCAAATAAAGCAAAGTAAATAATAAAACAAATAAATTAAGATGTAATCAAGGATGAGGAGTATGATCGAGGAATCCTTCTTCATTACTAAACATTCATCAAAGTAATATAATTATCTATTCTTCATTAATCATAGATTATCACCAACCGTAGGGTAACATGTACGCTTAGCTACCCCCAAGACTCCTAATATCACCGAATAACAGGTACACTTAGATATCATATTCTATCCGTTTGAGCCACCTTGAGGTACGCTTACAAGATGTAACTCAATCGAATGCTTTAGGGTTTATGAATCTAGGTTCGGTCCTAGCAATTAAACTCGGTACGATCGGTTCACTTACTAGTATTATTTCTACACACGATTGCTCCACAGAATCCCTCCGCAAGGTCTCACGTTTTCTACTTGTGTTAGGGTTATTCAACAATTACGGATATCCTAACCCATTACTAGTAATAGATCAATCAATGGATCAGTTTAGTAGGCCTACTAAATCAACCAACCAATCAATCAATCATAAATATAAATATTCATAATAGTAGAAACAAACGATAATCATATGAAGAAATCAAAATAGATTCATATATTAAATCAAATCATGTTTAGAACTTAGAATTCATCCTCAATCAAATAGGAGTTTAGCTACTAATGGATTTAGTAAAACCCATGATATACATATGATAAAATCAACGATAAATAGTTTCGGTAATGGAAGAACCCAAAATCCAAGCTTTCTCTCCTTGTCTTCTTGTCTCCACTTCCGTATCTCTTGATAAAATCCCTGTTCGGTACTTGGAACTCTCTTGAAAAGTATTTGGAAGTATCTTTAAATATCCCTACAAATATTTGGGTTTGGAAATACTTCGGAACTAAGAAAACGAATTTTGGCAAGTGTTTTCGTCACTTCTTGGAGGATGTAACCGATCCTGGTAATTGGTTGGTATGATTGGTCACACACGTAGGTAAGAATTGGGCCTTTTGATCCATACGGTTTTGCCCACAACTTTTGCATACGAACTCGAAATGACCTCATTCTTTTTGTATTCTTTTCGTCTCTTCATTCTCTACAAAATAGAGTTGACTACTCTTGAATTTTGTCGAGTTCTTCCTTGTCCTTAGTCCAAGCTCACGTTTATGTCCGCTTTAGCACTCTTTTCGCTCCTTTTGGATGATTCTACCTAAATAAGACAAACAAAAGAAAACAAGAGTAATACAAGGCAATATGAAAGAAACATAGCAAATACAAGCATGGAATTGATAACAAAAGTATAGTAAATTATGCACTTATCAAATTCCCACACACTTAGCTTTTGCTTGTCATCGAGCAAACTACCCAACCTAAACCAAATCCTAACTCACTCACGGTTACACTTAGCATGTGCAACAAGCCTTTAAACCCCTGGGTGTCCCTAGTGGACGAGTTGTAGTATCGTGAGGGTTTACAAAAGGTATACCCACAAAACCTACTCCAATTTTTATAGCCACAAAAGAACAGTTAAGGATCGACACTGAGCAAGCTAAATTATTAGCCTACAAATGTTCTTTAGCTATCAATATCCCACATGAATTCCAATCATCACACATAAGCAATTTCTTGCGTGTGATATTCATGAAAATAAGTAAACTCTAATAAGATAGTCATTTACATATACTTGATGCAATATCGTTCGACGTTACGCATAATACTAGCGTATCTATTATTAAACTTGAATCACATGGATAGAAAAGAGAATGGATGGAAAAGTGAAGTGTGTAAATGTAAACTAAGATGAACGATATATATATAGCACAATAGTTGAGAGCAGCTCCCATTTATCGACAACATGATCAGATCTTTTGGATATAAGCTAGTTCCCATGGATCCTGCATTCCACGCTTGTTTAGGAGACGGAGACAGGGAGAACATTACACATATTGCCACTCACGTATGCCCACGTCAAATCCTTTTGATTCAGATTCACAATAAATAATGATGTAGTTTTGCTCAATTTATCGACAACTTGACAAATATGGATCTTTTGGATCCAACGGATTTGACGTGGATATAATAATAAATTCTATAGCCAAAATAATCGAAATTATCAGCCCGGAAGGCAGATTTGGTGTCATCCTAGTTAGCTCGAAAACCTCAAAGAGATGAAGTTTCAAAAGGCCAAGAAATCATAGAGTTTTTTTTTTTCAAGTATATAAATACTGAAAATATCCTGCAAAAGTGAATACTAATACTAGTATACTTCTCAAACATGCTTAACTACTCCCCCACACTTAAACTCTACATTGTCCTCAATGTTCAAAAACCGAAATTTCTGAATTTCCGACTCAACAGCCTGGTAAACTTGAAAACTGTACAATCCGGTAAGTAATTTGGCAAAACTTCCTTGATAAAAGTTGTTCGCCTAAGTTTTTTATATAATCTGTCAAAAGGTCACAGTGTTTCGATAAATGGTCTGACATTTATGGCCTCCGGACTGACAGACGCGCAGTCTGAAAAAGTTCTGGAAAATTACCAAAACTGAAATGTCCAGGCCAATCGGTCCAACTTAACAGACTTCGAATTCAGATTTTCTTTTTGGAAAAGAAAGATGACTCTGTCCTCCTTAAAATTTGGGGTCAACCACTCAAATCGGACTCCGAATGAAGTCTCGAGAGCTTTTTTAGCAACAAGTGCGCAGTCAGAATTTTTCTGACGAAAAATAGCTTTCTATCAAACTTTCACTATAGATATAGGACTTTTGTAATAATTTAAGATGGGAATGCAAAATATGATATGAAAACTATAAAAACAAATAAAAAGCAACCAAAAACAAAAGGGATAGAAATACAAAACCGATGGGTTGCCTCCCTTGAAGCGCTTGGTTTAACGTCGTCAGCCCGACTTGATATTTCAATCACTCCTCCAGAGGGAGCAAATCTTTAAGTCCAATCACATCCACATTCTATTTCGAAAAGTTTTCATAATATGGCTTCAATCTATGACCATTAACCTTAGAAATTACCCTGGTTTTGGTACTAGTAATCTCAACTGCACCATAAGGAAACACATTAGTAACACCAAAAGGTCCAATCCATCTAAACCTTATCTTAGCAGGAAATAAACGAAGACGAGTATTAAATAAAAGAACTTTATGTCCCACAACAAAATTCTTTCGAGAAATCATCTTGTCATGAAAGAGTTTAGTCTTCTCCTTGTATATACGAGAACTTTCGTAAGCATCGTTACGTATTTCCTCTAGCTCATTAATTTGTAGTTTCCTTTGATTTCCGGCTTCGTCATACTCCATGTTGCACATTTTAACCGTCCAAAATGCCTTGTGTTCTAATTCAACCGGGAGATGACAAGCCTTACCATAGACGAGCCGATATGGAGACATGCCAATCGGTGTCTTATATGCAGTTCGGTACGCCCATAATGCATTGTTGAGTCTTAAGCTCCAATCTTTTCTGGTAAAATTGACAGTTTTCTCAAGAATGGACTTAATCTCACGATTCGAAACTTCAGCTTGCCCACTAGTTTGTGGGTGGTAAGGCGTACCAATCTTATGAGTAATGTTGTACTTCTTGAGGAGAGCATGGAAGGATTTCTTGAAGTGCGAGCCTCCATCACTGATAATTACTCGTGGTGTACCATACCTAGAGAAAATATTTTCCTTCACAAACTCACAAACAACTTGAGAATCATTAGTATGGGTGGCTTTAGATTCCACCCATTTCGACACATAATACACAACGAGAAGTATATAAAATTTTCCAAACGAATTGACAAAAGGACCCATAAAATCAATTCCCCACACATCGAATAATTCTACAACAAGAATCGGTGTGAGTGGCATTTGATTTCGAGAACCTAGATTGTCTGTTCATTGACATCTATCACAAGATTTACAGAAAATATATGCGTCCTCAAATAAAGTGGGCCAATAAAAGCCACTCTCAAGAACTTTGAGAGCGGTAAGTTTAGCACCAAAGTGCCCACCAAAAAGCATAAGAATGACAAAAACTAAGAATGGATTGAAATTCAGAGTCAAGTACGCACCTGCGGATGATCTGATCAGAACATTGTTTCCACTAGTAGGGCTCATCCCAGACATACTGCTTGGCTATTTTCTTAAGCTTTAGCTTTTGAAAGTTGGACATCGTATTAGGTACTCGTCCATTAACAATATCTGCGTACCAAGGTGTTGAAGCATCTGTAGAAAAAAGTTGTTCGTCCGGAAAACGATCTTGCAATGGAAATACTTCTTCCGAAACAACAATTCTACTAAGATGATCTACCACTGTATTATCAACACCTTTTTTGTCTCTAATTTCTAGCTCAAATTCTTGCAACATAAGGATCCACCAAATTAGTCTTGGTTTGGCTTCTTTCTTCTTTAGTAGGTATCTAAGTGCTGCGTGATCAGAATATACAATCGCTTGTGTACCCACCAAATAAGATCTGAATTTTTCTAATGCAAATACTATAGCCAGTAACTCTTTTTCGGTAGTAGAATAGTTGATTTGTGCCTCATTAAGGGTTCGAGAAGCGTAGTACATCACATGTGATAACTTGCCTACTTTTTGACCCAATACAACACCTAATGCATAATCACTTGCATCACACATCAACTCGAATGGCAAGTTCCAATCTGGTGACTTAATAATTTGTGCAGTAGTCAATAATTCCTTCAATCTGTCAAAGGCATCCTTACACTCCTGATCAAAGTTAAAAGGAACCTCTTTTTGCAACAATTTGCACAGCGACATTGAGATTTTGGAGAAATCTTTGATAAACCTTATGTAAAAACCTGCATGACCAAGAAATGAGCGAATCTCTCTCACCGAAGTGGGGTACTGTAAGTTTCTAATCAAGTCTATCTTTGCTTTGTCCACCTCTAATCCCTGAGAGGATACAATGTGGCCTAGTACTATACCATGGTTTACCATAAAGTGACATTTCTCCCAATTAAGAACAAGATTAGTGTCTACGCATCTTTTTAAAACAAGTTCAAGATTTGCTAAGAAAATATTAAAAGAATCACCATAAACACTAAAATCATCCATAAATACCTCAATCATGCGTTCCACATAGTCAGAAAATATACTAACCATACACCTCTGAAAAGTGGCAGGCGCATTGCAAAGACCAAACGACATACGTCTGTAGGCAAATGTACCAAAAGGACACGTGAAAGTGGTCTTCTCCTGGTCCTCCGGTGCGATCACAATCTGATTGTAGCCTGAATAACCGTCCAGAAAGTAGTAATGTGAGTGTCCATCTAACCTCTCTAACATCTGATCAACGAAAGGCAAAGGAAAGTGATCCTTACGGGTAGCGGAATTAAGCTTTATGTAGTCAATGCACACTCTCCATCCTGTTTGAACTCGTGTAGGAACAAGTTCGTCATCCTGATTTCTTCGGCACCACTTGCACTGGACTAACCTATTTGCTGTCAGAAATTGGGTAAATTACCCCCACACTTAGCAGTTTGAGGATTTCTTTCTTCATAACCTCCATCATAGGAGGATTAAGCCTACGCTGAGCATCACGTATTGTCTTGGCATTATATTCCATTAGGATCCGATGCATACACATTGATGGACTTTTTTTTTTTTTGAAACTAGGCATAGGCCCGTCCTGCCCCGACAAGGTGCAATCAAATTAATTAATATTTCCACTCAATTAAAAATAATATAATGTAGCCACCGGCTTACTCCCCACTGAGCAAACTCGGCCCCCTGAACCCCATAGTAAAGTTAGTATAATTATACGAGTACTCCAAAGTTTGAGCGGAGACTCGAACTCCTTACCTCCTCCTTGAGAGTCAGGCTCCTGGCCAACTGGGCTAACCCCAGATGGTTATACACATTGATGGACTAATACCTTTGATATCAGCAATAGTCCAACCAATGGTTGTTTTGTATTCTCTCAGAACCCTAATTAGACGTTCTTCCTGCACTGCTGTGAGATTATTTGCAATAATGACTGGTAACTCTTCCTTATCACCCAAGTAAGCATACTTTAAGTGATCCGAAAGAGGTTTTAGTTCAAGTTTAGGTGCCTGCACAACATAAGGCAAAGGAATTTCATCAATAACGGGTAAAGATATAAAAGAAACATTACCCGAATGGGCACTCTACAGTGCTGTTAAAGCACCACAAGTTTCTAAAATCTCATCAGATACATTAACGTCCAGGTACGAAATACCGTAAACGTTTGTATCGATAATGTGTTGTAACACAACATCAAGTTCATCTTCTCTACTCAATTCAAGCATTTGATGGGATAATGAATCAATAACATCAATAGAAAATACAGCATGGATATCACTAGGGTAACACATATTTTCAAAAATATTAAAGCTTATGATATCTTTATCAAACTCCATAGTGAGTGTCCCACTATCGAGATCAATTTTCGTTTTTGCAGTTTTCATAAACGGTCTCCCTAAAAGTAAAAAAGTAGATGAACAAGATTCTCCATTCTGCATATCCACAACAAAGAAATCAACTGGAAAGATTAATTCATTCACTTGGATTAACACATCTTCTACAAGTCCCTTATGATAAATATTAGACTTGTTTGCCAATTGAATGACTATCTCTGTCTCTGTAAAGGTCCAAGATTCAAAGAATCATAAATATCAGTTGACATAACACTTATGGATGCACCTAAATCAAGTAAAGCAAGCTCAAACCTCTTAGTACCAATAGTAATTGGTATCGTGAAACCCCCAGGGTCTTTGCACTTTGCAGGCATCTTCTTTAGTAAAATAGCAGAAGAACTTTCGCCTACCTGAGCAACTTCATTAGCAATCAACCTATCCTTTTTTGTACACAAATCCTTTAGAAATTTGGCCCACCTAGGTACAATTCTGATGGCCTCAATAAATGGAATGTTGATTTGCAACTTGCTGAAGATCTTCATTATCTCTTTATCTTGAGCTTGCTTTTTAGACTTGGCAAAACGACTAGGAAAAGGAGGTGGTGTAACATGTGTTGGGACCGAAACCTTAGGTTGGCCAGTTGAAAGTGGTTTTTTCGTAGGTTCGGTTTGCACCTCTTTTTCTCTATCTAAATTCGAATCCGTAATCGGTTCTGGAACCGATCCCAGATGCGAATTCTGGTCCAAATCATCACTTACCCGATTCTGCTGATTAGGCTCTAGTTGTTTCCCACTTCTCCACAACACTGCATTAACCTGCTCTTTCGGATTAACAAATGGTTGTGAAGGAAGTTTCGAAAATACCTGAGCCTTCATTGAATTCATATCGGTTGCCATCTGCCCCATTTGAATCTGCAGATCCTTAATGGCAGAATCGGTCTTATGTTGATATTGTAGGTTTTGTTGCAAATTCTGAGATATTGCCTTTTGTTCGCATCATAACCTTCATCATCTCCTCTAAACTAGAATTTGGATTCTGTTGTTGAGGTTGTAGCTGAGGTTGGAAACCACTCTGTCTCCCATATGGATTAGGAGTTGGAGCCGTAGCCTGCTTATTTGCATAACTAAAATTTGGATGATCTTTCCTACCCGGATTATAAGTATTAGAATAGGGATCATACCTTTGTCTCTGATTAGGAAACACAACATTTACCTCTACCGTGTCCTCCTCATATGTAATAATGACTGCAGATGCTATATGATGCATCATCTTCTCCATACTATTCAACCGTCGTTCAGTTTGTAAAGACCCTCCAATCTTATTAACTCTTCTGATATTTGAGTCGTTTCTGGTATAAAACTGTTGCGCGTTTGAAGCCATACTCTCAATCATACTGGTTGCTTGTGAGAACATCTTTTCACTAAGTGCACCACCTAATGTTGCATCAATCAAACACCCCTGTTCTGGAAGTAACCCTTCATAGAAGTATTGAATAGTGAGTACCGGAATGATGTTGTGGTGTGGACAGCTTGCCAACAACCTTTTGTACCTTTCCAAATATTCATAAAGAGTTTCTCCTGTAATCTGCATAATACCACTGATCTCCTTACGGATTGATGCAGCTTTAAAAGTAGGAAAATACTTCTCTAAGAATAGTTTCTTCATGTCGGACCAAGTTATAATACTTCCAGAAGGAAGATAATATAACCACGCATCTGCTTGGTCTAACAATGAGAACGAGAAATCTTGCAACGTAGCCGTTTCCTTATCCTCGGTACCTTGCCGTAGACAACTTCCTCTCCGGAGGTGGAGAAGTACCCATCTCTTCTAACGACAGATCTTGTAGACTTATTCCGCTTCGAGTAGTAATACCACACTATTTAAAACTAGCGCGATAACCGGGAGCCAGATTAAGTACCTGAAATACAAATCTAGAAAACAATATCAAACAACTAACAATAAAATCAAAAAAAAAAAAAAACAAGAATAAAAAAAGAATAAATTAAAATAAATTATAACTAAAATAAAACTAAACAAAATATAAAAATAAAAAAAAAATATCACAGTACTTTTGCAATGTAATAAACTCCAACATGCTCAAGATTATCTCATGGCGATTCCCATCGAAGGACTTAACCAAAAGATCGAACCTCGTCAGTTTAGTGCTATTTTATGTTATAGGCTTGGCATTCCTCTGTTTGCTGTAGGTGACTTATGCTCCAACTGTGATAAGGAAATGGACGTTTTCGGCGATCATGCACTTCATTGCTCTCATGAGGTTGGTGTTAAATTCCGACACGACTTTGTACGTGACAATATTGCAGATATATGTTTCCGTGTCGGTGTCCCAGCTAGAAAAGAAGTTCAGTTGGGTCTTATGTCTAGCAATGGTGGTGACTTAAGGCCTGCAGACATCTTGATCTATAATTGGGATAGTGGTAGGGACACGTGTTTAGATGTCACAGTTGTTTCGCCCTTCACCGGAGGTGGGGTTCGTTCTTTCCGCCCAGGCCTTGATGTGGATCAGGCTGTTGTTCGTAAGCGTACCAAGTATTTTGACCAGTGTGCGAGTCACGGATATGGTTTTGGTGTGCTTGCCTTCTCCACTTTGGGGGAGCTCAGTGAGGATGCAGTCGATCTCTTGAAGCGTCTCCACAACTATTCTACTAGGCATGAAGGTACACCTAAGGGTGCTAATTTCTTGTTTCATAGGGTAGGCGTTGTCATTCAGAAGGAGGTCGGAGCCCAGTTTGTTTCTAGGCTTCCAACTAACTTCTTGTAAGTTTGTTTTTTGTATAAAATTTTTAGTATTTTGAAAATTAAAGAAAGAAGATTAATAATTTTTACTAAAATAAAAATAAATAACAACTAAAATCTACCAACTACTCCCCGGCAGCGGCGCCAAAATTTTGATGTGTGTCGTGAGTGCAACAAAATTAAATCACTTATTTCCACACAATTAACTAGTAATATAATGGAAGCAAGGATCGTTCCCAAGAAGAGCAGGGAGTTTTCAGTTGTCAAGTGTCACAAATGGGGGTTTTGTTTGTAAGTTGCAAATAAAGCAAAGTAAATAATAAAACAAATAAATTAAGATGTAATCAAGGATGAGGAGTATGATCGAGGAATCCTTCTTCGTTACTAAATATTCATCAAAGTTATATAATTATCTATTCGTCATTAATCATAGATTATCACCAACCGTAGGGTAACATGTACGCTTAGATAACCCCAAGACTCCTAATATCACCGAATAACAGATACGCTTAGCTATCGGATTCTATCCGTCTGAGCCACCTTGAGGTACGCTTACAAGATGTAACTCAATCGAATGCTTTAGGGTTTATGAATCTAGGTTCGGTCCTAGCAGTTAAACTCGGTACGATCGGTTCACTTACTAGTATTATTTCTACACGTGATTGCTCCACAGAATCCCTCTGTAAGGTCTCGCGTTTTCTACTTGAGTTAGGGTTATTCAACAATTACGGATATCCTAACCCGTTACTAGCAATAGATCAATCAATGGATCAGTTTAGTAGGCCTCCTAAATCCACCAATCAATCAATCATAAATATTCATAATAGTAGAAACAAACGATAATCATATGAAGAAATCAAAATAGATTCATATATTAAATCAAACCATGTTTAGAACTTAGAATTAATCCTCAATCAAATAGGAGTTTAGCTACTCATGGATTTAGTAAAACCCATGATATACATATGATAAAATCAAAGATAAATAGTTTCGGTAATGGAAGAACCCAAAACCCAAGATTTCGCTCCTTGTCTTCTTGTCTCCACTTCCGTTTCTCTTGATAAAATCTTTGTTCGGTACTTGGAACTCTCTTGAAAAGTATTTGGAAGTATATTTAAATATCCATTAGAATATTTGGGTTTGGAAATACTTCGGAACCAAGAAAACCAATTTTGGCAAGTATTTTCGTCACTACTTGGAGGGTGTAACCGATCCTGGTAATTGGTTGGTATGATCGGTCACACACGTAGGTAAGAATTGGGACTTTTGATCCATACGGTTTTGCCCACAAATTTTGCATACGAACTCGAGATGACCTCATTCTTTTTGTGTTCTTTTCGTCTCTTCATTCTCTACAAAATAAAGTTGAATACTCTTGAATTTTATCGAGTTCCTCCTTGTCCTTAGTCCAAGCTCACGTTTATGTCCGCTTTAGCACTCTTTTCGCTCCTTTTGGATGATTCTACCTAAATAAGACAAACAAAAGAAAACAAGAGTAATACAAGGCAATATTAAAGAAACATAGAAAATACAAGCATGTAATCGACAACAAAAGTATAGTAAATTATGCACTTATCATCTCTCCATGTTCTCAGTAAGCATTTCTCCTTTCTTGTCCTTTTTGCTTATTTTGTGGCCATAGTACGTTCTTATACCTCCTTGCCTGCAGATTTGTAAGCAAATCGTTGTCGGTTGTACTTTGTTTAAGTTTTACAGAGCCAAGTGTACTCACTTGAATGCTCTCTTGGAGCACGCTCGTCAGGATTATGCCTTCGTTTGTGCTCAGCAACCTGCTCTCGGCGATACTGCTGCTTCTGCTAAGGTACCTTTGTTGGAGAATGAACTGAAAAAGACTCAAAGGTCTTTAGAAGCGTGTCTGTTGGCCCTTAGGTAAGCCAATGATGCTGCTAAGATTGCTGTAGAGGGGCGTAAGGCGGCTGACACAGCTTTGGCTTCTGAATCATCAAAAGTGATAGGTTCGTCCATTCTTCCTCTTAGTTTTATTTTTGTTTCTTCTGGTAGCTACGTCCTGAGAGTACCTGCCCCTGTCAGTTGGTAGCTCCGGTGAACTTGAACCCCTTCAGGAGCATATTCGCAATGTAGGACCATAATGTCGCAATGTACGAACTTGAATAAACAACGATGTCGCGAGCGATGTCATTAAATGGCCTTGAAAGAATAATGACATATAAAGAAGACGTGAGATACGGCGAGGTTAAGAAGTGTCGCGAGATTGAATAGTTGTACATGGCGACACTTCGCGAGATATTCCCAGAAAATAAAGGATAGCTTAGTTGTCATCCACTATGTATTACCCTATATAAAGGGTCGAATGAGTCATTGTAAGGGGAGAGATTTTTAGAATTGTGAGGCAAGTCATTAGGAGAGAAAAGTTTAAGAGTATTTTACTTGCTAAGTGTAATTCTACTTTTCCTGTGTAGAACTCATGAAATTAATCAATAAACATTCTCAATTATGCAACTTTCAAAGACTAATTAACAAAATATAGTGAGGGGTGTAGTGTGGGAAAACCCTACTACATATGCGCTAAACGAGGACAAGCGGTGATTGACGAAGAAATTGGAAAGAATTTGGATTAACAGAGAGAAGAGATTTGGAAAAGATACTCAAGAATTCATTGAAAGGAAAGATGGCTAGAAGAAGAAATGTACAAGAGCAACCAACGGTTGAGAAGAAGTGGGAGACTTCTTGAGAAAGGAGGAATGAGACAGGGAGAATCGTCAAGAATGAATATGAGAAATGACACAACATCAGCCCACTGACCTCCCCAAGAGCAAATGCGGTGAGGATTATGATAGAGTAAGTGTACATACTTGGAGATCTGATTCTAAAGATGAGAGAGATGGAGCAGAGCAAGAAATGAATGGAGAAATGAATCCGGAGTAACAAGAAATACATTAGAAAGATTGAGACAAACAATACACGAGGAGAGACGGCTAGAGGCGGAGAGGAACGGCAAACTTGACAAGAGAGAATCATGAATTGAGGATGGAAAATATAAGGTTACAAAATAGGAGATCTAGAAGTAGCGTGAGATCAAGTTCTAGATCGAACAGAGAAGAAAGAAGAAGAGTCTTACCAACGGAGAATACCGAGGAAGAAACACAAGATCCGGACGCGAGCATGGCGAGAGAAGAAGAGAAATAGAAGATCGTTATATTCTCGGCCCGAAAATCTTCAAAATGAGCGAAATAGGGAAAATCAGAAAACATGCAACTCCAAGGGCCGAATGACCCAATGCTTTGAAGGAAGAACAATCACACGGGAGAGAAGAATTGAGAAGAAACCGAGAGATCGAGGATGACATTGAGAGGCACTACCAAGGAACACAATCACATCATTCAATCATTTACAAGCCACATTCCCGGGAGCATACATAAGTAACAACTCTTCGCGACCGGTATTGAAGATGTATTCGGGGTTGAAACAAAGGATTGTTTAAGACGGTTGATGATGGGTGGAGGACCATGTGTAGCGAAATGGCGGGGACGGGTTGAGGAGAGATATCTCATACTCTCATTTGTGAATGCTCTCTTCGCGACCAACTTGTTATATATTCAAATTTTTTAGAATCAAAAATACAATCACGATGGCGAATCATGAGAATTACGGGAAGAATACATCGCTTTAGAAGAAAGACAGAATGAAATGAATTCTTATCCGATCGCGAATACAAGTTCTAACGCCGAACGCAAGCTTGTTGCCTCAATTCATAAATACAGTGGCGAAGCACTTCCGAAGATAGTAGCCATGGGAAGCCACGATCAAGAGGAGTTTGAGCGAGAGAGAAACTACCACAACCGTAATAACAATAATAAGATTCGAGGCTAGATCACATGCAAGAAACTTATGGTGGACGAAGGCAAAATAACCGTGGAGGGCAGAGAAGTCATAGAACAAAACATGGGGAGCGCACCATCGAAGATTTTCATGACAATGTGCTCGGTAGAGTCTTTTGCGAGAGATGCTAATGATAAAGAAATAATGAGTCTCAGCGAGACCAACGCCTTGATTTAGAATAATGCTTGATTGAAGACTATTTCTTTCTCTGCGGATGAAGTGCCAAAAGGAAGAGAAACACATGATAGCCCGTTGGTTGTGAAACTAGAGATTAACCTTGTCCGGAAGCTTCTTTGGGCGATCAACCGAATCTTAATCGACACCTAAGAAGTTCCAAATATAAATGCGCAAATGAATGGGACGAACCTTTATGGCGTACACCCTAGTTCGCGAATAACATTTCGTAAGAGGCAAATGTAAGACCTAAAGTGCGTCATATAAGGGGTATCTCTCGCCGTGGTTCGGGGAAGGTTACACCGCTCTCCGAAGCCTGAACCATGAAAATTTGGGGCCCATGAAAGCCTATCCTAAGAGGTACCTTGGATTCCCAACTGGTAAAACATCTGCAGAGGCAAAAATACTTGAAAAATGATAAGGCAAGATCAATGCTCAAACATACTCCATGGCTCCATTGCGAAAACGAACGGCATCATTATTAAAGTTCTCTCTTGAAATTGTTTCTTCAACTTGGAATACTTATCATTACGGAGGGAGAGACTCTTCGCAAGTTGTTGTGAACTTGAACCCCTTGATCTTCTCGCTCACTAAATAAGGAATTGCAGCGAAGCAATTCATCCGCTCAATCGTAGTTCAAGGAGAGATTTTTGAAATGTTGCTAATGCCCGTGCACCATTGTTAGCAATGCGATCTTTATCATCTATAAGGTCGCTAATTTTCTTCCTCAAAATTTTGATTTCTTTATTGGACTCGAGAAACATTCGTTTAGCATATTATGTTCAATTTCTAAAAGACGATATTTGGTCCGAAGTTCATTTAATGAAAGGGAGTTAATTTTGTTTGATGAACTACTTAAGTTGACCTTCGATGTTTGGTATTATCAGAAGAAATTTGATAGGTTAATGAACATGATCGTTCATAATGAGTCCCAACTATCCCTTGAATCTGCTCATAATGCAGACCTTGTGAAGAGTATGTTACGAAGGAGGATACCCTTAGGTGGAAGTAAAATCTCATACTAAAGCAAAAATAGGATATTTCCTTATTGGAAAAACGTTTCTCACATTGATGATAGACTTTGAAGATGCTAAAACCCTCTCTCGCGCTTTCTTTGCCAAAGTGGATGAAGGAAAGCTTTGCCGAATGTAATCATTTAATGCGAAGAGACATGAACGGTCAAGAAAAAGTGGTTGAAAGAGACGTGTTTTGTCCTCGAGAGATAAGAGATGTACTTTATATATATCTCAAAGTGTACTCTTAGGAACAAACTTAGTGAGGCTTTTAGAATTGTGAGGCAAGTCATTAGGAGAGAAAAGTCAACCCTCTTATTTGATGTCCCGCACATCTATGGTTAAGAGATTAAAAGAGTTAGATGATGTTTACCAACTCTTATCCTCGAAGTGAATGCTTATCAACCCTCTTATTTGATGTCCCGCACATCTATGGTTAAGAGATTAAAAGAGTTAATGTTGATGATGATCTCCTGACGAGAACGCGATACTTTGGCTGAGGACCTTAGCCGAGCATAGTTTAGAAGATTCCCTAAATCACGCCGGAGGTAGCTTATGATTTTTTGTTTCCGAAGCCTTCTTGCGCTTTTCGTTGTAGCCTTCTTGTTTCTTAACCTTTCCTTTGCATGGCCGCAGGTTTGCAGGAACAACTTGTGGGTATGACTGCGAAGGTTGGTCATCTGGAGAACCATGTATCCTCCTTGGAGAGAGAGCGTCAATTCGATACCGCTTCGAAGTTCAAGGCTTAGGCGCTTCAACATGCCAATGACCAGCGAAGTGCTTAACTGAGGGATCTCCATCAAAAGTCAGCTCAGGATCTGACGACTTGGGTAGCTCAGATGAAGGTGGAGATGGAACGTGCTGCTATTGATCATATCAACAATACTTTTGCTGAAGTGGAGCGTCAAGTTGAGGGTGTTTCCTTTGATCGTCTTCCTTATCCTTGATTTCTTTAGACCGCTTTGAACGTACTTCTTCTCCGTTGTTTGTACTCTCGGTTAAAGCGTCCTCCCTAGCTGAGTTGTTTCCCTTTCGATGCTTTGAGAACAATATTCGGTACTTTGGAACTCCTTTGATACCTGTCATGTAATATTTTAAGTATGTAGGAATTCTATGCGTGTTTTGGTAAAAATATCGATTCTCTTTACTTTGCATAAGTTTCATATTTAGACGTAATGTGTCTAATTGGTCGCACAAATCTATCATTCATTAGGTGCTAAGGTATAGTTAACCTTGGTGGAACCTTCCACGTCCTACCAGGGTATCCTTTGGCCATAAGGTACCATGGTGGCGAGGGTTCCTACATGGGTAATAATTTTCCTGTAACCCTACGCGTTCAGTGCGAAGGCTGCTTTACTTCGACAAGGTATCTCTATGGTGAATGTCTTATTTTTTCCTATGCCTCATGAAAGGGATATTTGTCCCGAGGATCCGAGATTGACATATGCGCATTTATGCCTTTCCCTACCTCATCGTTACTCCTAACGGTGGGTGTTCATTCTAACCCGATGTATCAATTGGGTGTATGATGCACCAGAAAGCTAAGTTTAATAATTAAAGCTTCTTTCATTGATTAGTAAGGTTTGTAATACCTTTTTTTCTTCCAGGGATAGAATATGGTAGGTTACTGCCCTTACCCTTCTTCTCCTGGGTTACTGATATGTGCATAATTCATATGATTTTAGTGTCCATTCCATACTTGTTTTAGCTATTATTCTTGCATGTATTCGTATTATTACTATTGTTTTCTCTTATTTGCCTCTATTAGGTGAATCATCCAAAAAGGAGCTATAAAGTGCTGAAAAGATCTATGAAGAGAAGTATTCCAAGTATCCAAGTGCCCAAGTCCAAGAAAAGTGGAAGAAGTGCGACGAAAAGGAGCAAAACACTCAAAATCAAGAGAAGGGCCAAAGACCGATCTTAACTCATTCAAATTAAGGATTTATTATCACCATATTGAATATAATTGAAAGAGGAAAAGAATGCAAAAAGAATGAGGTCATTCCGAGTTCGGATGAAGAAGTTGTGGTCAAAACGAGCTTTTATTGAATACCGAAGACATTAAGGCACGCGTACGGGTACGCATACCTAAGTTCCGAAAATTTCTGCTGGAATTTGAGGTACGCATACTGGTACGCGTACTTAACAAGTAGGAAAACGTGTATAAATACCTTGGAAGGCCTAAGGGCACGTTTGGGGTCGTTATTTCATATTTTTGGGTAGGGTTCTTTAACCGAACTAAATACGTGAAGCCCAAGCAATGTAAACCTATAAAAATAGGTATTAGGCTTTTCACAGGGAATATAGAGAATCTCATATCACAAGTTCTACATCAAAACCTAGGGTTTACCCCTTTAGGGGGAAACCACCATTATTCATCTTCTTTGTAATATGAGTAGCTAAATCCTTTGTTGATTAAGGATGAATTCAATGTTCTAAGCGTGAAGCTTTATTAATAATACAAATCTATTGAGAGTTTTTATCATCATCGTTTGTCTTTACCATATCTAGGGTTTATGAGTGATTCTTAGATTGATTTGGGATGCATACTAGATTAGTCTATTGATCGTTCTATTGCTAGTGGAAGTTAGGAGATAAGTAATCGTCGAATAACTCTCTACACAAGTAGAAATCACGAGACCTTACAGAGGGATTATGTGGAGAAATTGTGTGTAAAAGCAACACCAGCAAGTAAACCTTGAGCTAAGAGTTTAACTACTGGGATTAACCTAATTCACAAAGCTTAAAGCGTTCGATTGGATTACACCTTGAGTGAGCTACTACTTGGTGGTTCAGTTGAATAGAATCTGATATTGGAGAGCTTCCGTATCCGTGGTACAAGGAGTTTTGGGGATAGCACTGAGCTAGATAATATTCTACGGTTGGTGATGAATGGTTTTTACGAACAATAAATAAGTATTCTAATCCAGTTATCGCTTGGTAACGGCGAAGGATTCCTTAATCATCCCTTTCTTCTTATTGCATTTTTATTTAACAACCAAAACCCCCTTTGTGATTTACTTTATCTTGCTGATCAAATAACCTATCAATTACACAGCTCTCTGTGGGAACGATCTCTTACTACCGCTATATTACCAGTTAATTAGTGGGAAATATTTTTATTAATTTGTTGTGCCTACGACAGCTCATCAAATTTTTTTCGTTCTCTTATGGATAGTACTTTTTTAGGTACATCGTATCCATGGGTGCTGTAGCACTTCTCCTTCCACCGTTCTCAAATGGTAGGATCCTTTCCCCGCAATATCGTGTATGATGTAGGGTCCATCCCATGTTGGAGCAAGCTTTCCCCATTCCTTCTTCTTTTGGTAGGGAGGTATTTGTCGTAGCATATATTCTTCGACTACAAAGTTTCGAGGGATGACCTTTTTGTTGTATTCCCAAGCTAACCTTCGTTGGTAGTTCATGATTATTTGCAAAGATACCTCCCTTCTTTCTTCAAGGTCGTCCGGTTTCTCTAGCATCAGGTCCGTCGTTAGGTTTTTCTCCCATGCCTCTGTCTTTGTTGTTGGAAGCATGACCTCCGTTGGGATGACTTCTTCGGCTCCGTAGGTTAGTAAAAATGGAGTTTCTCCCGTAGCCGATCTCCTTGTTGTTCTGTAGGCCCATAGGACGTTGTGTAGTTATTCACACCATATCCTTTTGTGGGTACCCAGCTTCTTTTTCAGATTCATTGCTATGGTTTTGTTTGTTGCCTCCGCTTGCCCGTTGCTTTTGGATAAATCGGAGTTGATTTGTTCTTCTGGATGTTGAAGGTGTCGAATAACATGTCGATGTTCTTCCCTTGTAATTGTTTTCCATTGTCCAAAATTATGGCAGTTGGTATCCCGAACCTGCATATGATTTGTTCGAATAAGAATTTAAAGACATCGCAGTCTCTAGTTCTTGCCACGGGTCTAGCTTGTACCCACTTTGTGAAGTAGCCCGTAGCCACGATCAAGTATTTATTTTCAATGTTCCCTCTACCAAGGGTCCGACTATATCAACCCCCTATTTGACTAATGGCCAAGGGCTGATAACCGAATTGAGCTCCGTTGCTGGGGCCTTAATCTTCCTGGCGAAGCGCTGGCATTTTTCACAGCGCTTCGCCATGTTCTTTGAATCTTCGTCCATGAAAGGCCAGTAGTATACTTGCATTTTGGCCTTGATGGCTAGTGACCTTCTTCCACTGTGGTTGCCACCTTCTCCACTATGTATGTCGTTAAGTATCCTTTTACCTTCGGTTCTTGAGAGACATCGCATTAAAGGTCCAAGAAATGACCTTTTATACAATATCCCATCATGGATCTCATATGTGGATGTCTTAGATGTGATCTTCCTTGCTTCCTTTATGTCTGCGGGCAGGGTACGTTTGTCCAGGTATTAGTGAATTGGGATTCTCCAATCATCCTCTAGTTCGTTCCCTTCGTCGTCTTCCGGCGTGGGCTGATCTTCGTCTGATTCCTTATCTTCTTCATTGTTTCTTCTTCGTTTGGCTCTTCTTCGTTCAGTTCTCCCATGGCCCGAGTTCGGACAACCAATGTCTCCTCGGCTCCTGAGACTGGTCCTTCTATCGAGGGTTCATATATTCTTCCAATATGCACAACTGAGGTGGTTCTGTCTCTCAACATAGATGATACGTATGCTAAGGCGTCTGCATGCCTATTGTCCTTCCGACAAACATGCCTGAATACTACGTTCCTTATCTGGGACGCATGTTCCTGAGCTAACTTTAGATACGCGGACAGTACCAGATCCAGAGTTTGATATTTGAGTTCGATTTGTCTAATGACCAATTGAGAGTCACTAGTTAATCGGACATATGTCAGGCCGAGCTCCCTTGCTAAGCGCAAGCCATGTACCACTGCTTCGTATTCCGTAATATTGTTAGTGTATTGATCAAACTCTAGACTGAAGGCATAGATCAATCGATCTCCCGTATGTGTTGTTATTACCACTCATATGCCCGTGCCTTCTCTGTTAGAGGATCCATCTACGAATATTTCCCATCTTCGTGGGTTCTGAGGTTCCAACAGGTTCTCAGGATCCTCCTTGTCTTCTTCCATACCTGGGATATCGTCTATTTCTGCTTCGTCGTTGACGGGTAAGCCTGCCAAGAAGTCCGTCATTATCTACGATTTCTCGGCTTTCCTCGTTTCGAAAATTATCTGGAACTGCTTGATCAACGCATTCCATTTTGCTACTCTTTCTATCTTTTCCGTGCTGTCGAGGATCTGACCTATCTGGGCCTTTGTTAAGACTCGGATGGTATGTGCGTCAAAATAGATCCTCAGCTTTTGTGTTGCGACTACTAAGGCATATATGAGTTTCTCCACCTTAGTGTAATTACGCTCCACTGAATTAAATGCCTTGCTGATGTAATAGATGGGATTTTCTTCTCGTCCTTGGATTCGTACCAATATTGCGCTTACAGCATAGTTAGTTGCTGCTAGGTAGAGAGTGAGTACCTCACCTGGCTCCGACTTTTGCAAAATGGGTACAGGGGTTAAGTACTCCTTGATCTTTTGTAAGTCTTGTTCGCATTCCGAGGTCCACATGAACCGACTTCCTTTTGTGAGCTTATCGAAAAATGCTTTGCATTTATCTGATGATATTGCTATGAATATTCCCATTGAAGCTAGGATTCCGTTTAGCTTTTGGACTTCTTTCAGCGTCTTTGGTGATGGCATCTCCATTACTGCTCTGACTCTTTCGGGGTCTACTTCTATTCCTCGCTTTGTTACCAAGTACCCTAGGAATTTTCTTGAGGTTACTCCGAACGTACATTTCTCTGGATTGACCTTCATGTGGTAGCGTCTCATGGCTTCGAATATCTCCCTTAGGTCTGACAGATGATCTTCTGCTTTCTTGCTTTTGACAAGCATGTCGTCTACGTAGAACTTCAATATCTTGCCTATCCATTGTTTGAAGATTCTATCTACTAATCGTTGGTATGTTGCCCCCGCGTTCTTCAGTCCAAAAGGCATCCTTTTATAATAATACAATCCGCGTGGAGTGAATAACGCCAATTGCTAATGGTCTTCTTCCGCAAGAGCTATTTGGTTGTACCCGGAGTAACCATCCATAAAGGATAGCCTTTGATGTGCTTCAGTTGCATTTACTAGTTGGTCGATGTTGGGCAGCGGGTAGCTGTCCTTGGGGCATGCTCTGTTGAGGTTGCTGAAATCGATGCAGATGCGCACACCTCCATTCTTCTTAGGTACGATTACCATGTTGGATATCCATGTGGGATATTTGACTTCTCGTATAAATACTGCTGCTATGAGCTTATGCAACTCCTTTTCTACCGCTTCTTGGTAGATATTTGCTACTTTTCGGTTGCGCTGCTTGAAAGGCGCGACCTCTGGTTTGATCCGAAGGTGGTATTAGATGAGGTTCGGATCAATTCCTGACATATCTTCCATAGAACATGCGAAGATGTCTGCGTATTCTTTGAGTAACTTTTGCAACTGCACTTCCTCATCCTAGTCTAATAAAGTTTCAATGGTGATCATCTTTGGCTGCTCCTCCGTTACGATGTTGATTTTCTTTGTTGGGTCTACTGGTGAGTAGGTTGGCTTTTGGGATTGTCAAGGAGTGCTTTTCTGTAATTGTCATTTGGCGGAGGTATCTGCTACCGGAGTAGCGGAAGTGCTATTTTCCTTAGCCAAAGGGGCTTCTTCACTTCATTGGCGTTCTCCCTTCGTCTCTTTCGTGCTTGTTGTGCTGCAGTTCTTTCTTTGTTAATTCTGACCTCTGCTAGGTTGCACAATCTTGTATCTTGTTGATCACCCTTGATTTCCATTTCACTCATAGGTGTTGGGAATCGAAGGTACTGATGGTACGTCGAGGTTGTCCTCCTCAATCGGTGGACCCAAAGTCTTCCCATAATTACATTATAAGGCGAAGGTGCCTCAACAACGCAAAACCTTGTGTTAGTTACCAAAGGGCCCGCGCGTACCTGTAAAACAATTTCTCCCTTTGGTCTAGAGACTGCTCCGTTGAAACCATAGATTGTGCAAGTTGATGAATTCATATGCTCATTTGTCAAACCCATACATAGGTAAGGTTCGTAAAACAAGACATTTAACGAGCTTCCTTCGTCGATGTGGACCTTCGTAACATTCATCCGTGGATGGGAAGGGTGATCACAAGTGTATCATTATGCATCTCGACTTCCTGGTTGACGTCATTTGTTGAGAACGTTAGTGGCGTGGCCATCTATTCCTCCCATGTGCTAGTTGGTGGTCCAATTATCTTGAACACTTCATGTGCTTCGATCTTCTTTATGTTCCGAGCCATCTCAAGAATATCTTCGAGTAGCTCCTTCTGGGCTCCGTCCGAGAACGCGATCATGTTTATGTACTTGCTGTCTTGTAGTAGCTCCACCCTTTTCTTTGAGGTTTCGTCAGTGTCGTTAGGTGGTAGTTGTACGTATTCCATGAGCTTGCCATCATCTATGAGTCGCTGAATTGTGTTCCTTAGGTGGTAATATGCGTCAGTTGTATGCCCGTAGTACTGGTGGTATGCACAATACTCCTTAGACTCCTTCGTTTTATCTGGCTGCTTTCCCTTAGTGTTAGGGTATGCAAAGTCCGGCTTCGCTCCTCCTTGTTCAGGATATGAGAGAAGGTTGTGTTGAGCTTCGTGTAAACTTTATCTGCAAAGTCTTCCCTACTTTTTCCTTTGCCTTTGCCGTCTCCGTACTTCGATCTTTTCTCCCTAGAGTTGGTTCTGCCCCCAACTTCGTTTTGCCTCTTAGGTTTCTCCGGAATTGGTTCCAGAGAGTTGGTGCGTTGCGGAGCAGTTGTTGCTTTGGTCTGTGCTCTGGGATTGTCCTTCTGGATCTCTTCAAGTCTGATGTAGCGGTCTTGAACGACCCGCATCTCCCCTTAGGAATCAAGGGTAGTCCTGTTATGGAGTTCCACGAAGATAACTGAGAACCTGTCAGTGACGGAATTGGGGGTGGCTTACCTAGGCTGTACCCCACCCCAAAAGGTGGAAAAGCTTGTTTTTCCTAGCGTAATTGTCCAGAAAAAGAAAAATAGCCCAGGTCAAAATTGTGGTTAGCCCGTAAGTTAACACACTCACGTAACTTAATGTTTATGGGTGAAAACTACTCCTGCAGAATTTGGTAATTTGGGGTGTGGATGAGGAATGAATTTAAACCTTTAAACAAATGCACTTTAGCGGTGAGTGCTTGTAGATTCGAGAGATCAATCAGTGCAAGTCCGGCCTAAACCAAGAAATGGCCGTTCCCAGACTTGTTTCGGTCACAAAGTGAAGGAGATGGGGTTGGTCTTAGGAAGGGAAGCGAAGAAGGTGTTGAGATTGTGAAGGTGTTGGCTTGTTTATGACTTGTAACGAAAAGATGAGCAGGCTTGCGGTTGATGCAAGCGAGCTCTGGGGTGTTTGAATACGATTTGTATTAACACTTGGTTTTTCTGCCTCGTCTGAACTTGTGTTGTTATGTCTCCCCTTTGAAATAGGGCGGAGAACCTATTTATACAAGTCATTGAGCCTCATTCACGTTTCTCGTGGGAAGTGGAGGTAGTGGAATGATGGAGTAGTGGAGTTGTGTGTCGGTGATACACGACCAGTCTTGCCCACTTCTCCTGTTCATCTCTAACCGTCCATGACTTCCTGACACGTTCTTGTGATGGCGCGTTGCACGCTGCACGCTGTAAACCGCCAGACCAATACCCCAATATGTATCCCCCAGTTTGTGACATGATTGATGTCTGGAATGTGTGCATAGTGGATCCACGAAAGATAGCATGTAATGCTGAATTGAATAACTGTGTTATTCAGGAAGTCGATACTTGTGAAGTATCGTGTGTATTTTATGCAGGTACTGCATTACGGTGTGGTAAAGTGATGGGTAATGACACCTTACTGACCAATTGACTCCGACTGTGGTTGTATAACCAAGTCGGTGAAGTTGGACGGATGAGATGAGCTTTGAGACACTCATCTGCGACCGTTAATGAATATTAGGTTCTTGAAGAGGTGCGCAAGCATCACTCTCCGCCTTGGTCGAAACCAAGCATGGGAAGGATTTTGGAGAGGGACCGACCATACATGCGTGTTGACATGATGGTGTAGGTGCTCGTATTCCGTTCCCTCATGAAAGCGCGATCCGGGCCACTCAATTTGACCGGCAAAGAGGAGTGGTTGAGATCGGTTTGCGGCAAATCTCTTACCGCAAAGGAATTGGTAACGCGTGATATTCCCGCACGTTCCAAGACAACCGTCCTTGGTCGGTCTTGGCCTCGGTCACTCTAGCGTGTAGGTGGTAGGCTGGTGTTCACGCCCATGTCTCACCGTCCCATGAAAACGTGATCTAAGCCACTCAATTCGTCCGGTGAAGTTGAGTGGTCAAGATTAGTTTGCAATAACTGGGAGGTGTAACCACACAAGTTTGACGGGCGTTTTGGGGTTAACCAGGCATGATATGCCTTGGCCGACCGCATGAGGAGGTAGATGGGCCCACGGTGGTCATCTTTGGTATAACCGGACACGCTTAATCTAATCTGTGACCCTCCATTCGTCTTGGAGAAGATGGACGCGCGTGATGGCTTGAACCCTAATTTTGGCTTTCAAAGCCGTGCGACCATGCTCTTTTAGGCGGGCCAATTTGTTGTAACCAATCATGGTTGGTTTTGACCGATTGGTCAAGTGTGTAGGCGGTCACATGGTGATTGTGTCGACATGCTCCGGGCCCTTTGAGTCTACATCTACACCCTCCATCTATACTGCGAAGATGGATGGTTGAGACCGTTTTGCGGCACATGTAATATGCCGCAAACCCTAATTTAGGGTTTTTCCGTCCATAATGCTTGGTATGGACGATTTCTTGGCAAGCGAAGGCCAATGGTCGACCATGCGGGGTCGGGCCGTGTGTATTCCATACACGCTTGGGGGTGATGGAATTGATCCGGGGTCATCCAATCATGCTTGTGGAGTTGGATGATCAGCGATCGAGATCGTATCCCGGACCGATATGGTCGGTCTGGGATGCTCAATCGGGCTAGTATAACACACCGAGAGGGGCTCAATCGGGCTAGTATAACACACCGAGAGGGCTCGGGCTAGTATAACACACCGAGAATCAACATGTACGGGTATTTCGTACATGGTTTCATTATAGTGCTTGGAGGTTCGTGTTACTCGTAAGAGTAACACTCGAGTCATCATGCCACACTGATAATGAGTACTTGAAATACAAGGCTGATATGAAATTCACAGGAAGGGATTGTTGCCACATGCTCCAACCTGGAGGAATTTCATGTATTCACAGAATGGGATTGTTGCTACATGCTCCATTCTTGGTGAATTAAGTGAGGAGTATCCAACACTTTATAAATGGCTTTATCTTTTACAAGATGTCGGCGCATGAGTTTTCCGGTTATTTACAAATTTAACCTTAAACGAAAATCCACCATCAACATTAAGTCCCCCGCCTAGCACATAATGGTTACACTATTGTGTGGTAGGCATGAGATGGTGACATACATATGTGAGAAAGACAGGATAAAAGAAGTTTATCGGAAGAGTGTTGGTCGACCGCTAGTTTCCCACGCCGTCACGCTTGTATGGAATCCCTTGGTGGGGCCGGTTTCTTTCTTTGGGTATTTGAATCGAAAGAGGAAACCAAATAAGAGAGGAATCCTTCTTCTATTGAGATTCTTCTAATTTTTGTCTATAAAAGAGACAAAACCCTTTTTCTCTTCTCACGAATTTTATTTTTTGTTCACTTGTTCTCGTCCGCGACCTTGCTGCTGTGCCGCTTCATTGCCGGAGCCAATGGCCGGAAACCGCCGCCGTCCGTTGCCGGAGTTGCGCCCGTCCAAGTAAGTTTCGGTCCTTTTTTTTTTTTTTTTTTTTTTTTTTTTTTTTTTTTTTTAAGGTAAAACCCTAGTTTGTTAGGTAAACACCTTTTGTAAGACATGTGCATGCTTAGCTTTCTCCACCATTTGGCTTGAATCCCGTAGACACGATTCCCATGAATAAAGAAAATCGTATGATGCATGCGGATGAATGAATTCGGGCCCGCCGTGTATGCCGAAACGTGGGTCTTATTCACATATGCTTGGTTGAAATTTACACCGTACTTGGAACTTGTACGGACTTGAAACCAATACCAGATCGACTTGAAAGTTATACTGGGAGAACTTGAAATCAATACCGAAACTTGTATGATGTTTGGACCGGCCATTGTGTGAGTTGTGTCTTGCCGTGTGTGACTACACTTCTCATATGCTTTCATACAAGTTCTAACTCCTGTCTTTTTATTTCATTGCGGTAGAAAAGAACTTCTGTCGATATGTCTTCTGAAGATAATCTTTGGTGCCAAGTCAGGAAGTGTTGATAGCTTCAAAGATATGCCGAACATCAATGATGAGTTGTTCACCTTGCCTTTTCCAAATATTAGGAAGTATCCTTCTCATAAGATAGTCTTGCTTTCCGATTCAGAAAATATGGATGCTGATCCATTTTCTTCTTCCGCACTTGTGATGAGATTTTGTCTTCAAAGAAACGAATATCCGCCTTCTCCTATTGACTTCAAGATTTGCCATGCTCCACTGGGTTCTTATGAAGGCTGGATGAGACGCATGTTGAGTAATAAGGGCATTAAGGACAATTTGACCAAAGCACAAATTCTCGATGCGGTCATGGCATCTCGCTACCCTCGAAATTAGGAAAGACACCGCGGGTTTGATTACCTTCATTTCTCGGTGGCGTATTTCCACTCACACAGCCATATCTAGATGGGGAGAGATGACTATTACTTTGGAGAGTGTAGCTGCATTAATGAACCCGCTGTTCTTTGGAAGTCTTTCTTACGAACTCTCCGATACGGAGAAGAGTAATTATGCCGCTATACTTCAAAAGGTGGCGGAATTCGACAACTGGAGAAGGAGGAGAAAAAAGACATGAAATGCTTCTACACTGGTGGGTTTCGGAGTGGTCTTCTACAGACCCAGAGTTGAATCAAGAGTTGGAAAACGAGCTCGGCTGATCGCGTTCCTGTCTCTATGGCTATCCGAGATATATTTGATGACGGTTCCTAAAAAGAAGACAATTAGAAGTGACCTTGTCAAAATTGCTATAAGGTCAAGCAGGTGAAGTTCTTCCTCTAGGTGCATTGTTCCTTGGATCGTTGTATTCTCATCTGGACGCTTTAGCAATGGATATGCATGTTTCTAACGGGTACAAGAAGGTGGAGTCGCACGTTCACTTTTGCTTTTCTTCAAGCGCTCTTATGGGAACACTTCAGAAGTTATGCTCCTACTCCTGCACCTTCACTCGTTAACTTGTACGGCGGCTCGAGAATACTCCGATGGAATAAGAAGCGTCCTAAGCGCCTCTGCGAAACTTGTGGAGGTATTTGACAACATTTCTTCCGTAGATTTTCGTCCATGGGGCCGATTCATTCTTCCATCGTTCAGCCAAAGACCTTTGCTTTGACGATCCCGGCGTTGTGTTGCGTACTCGATGTCAAGACCATGAGATCCGGGGAAATTATTTACCTGCGCACCGCATTCCAGATATGTCCCGTCTCTATTCGACGGAGAATTTTCCGTGACTCCGTACAACATTGACGAGGCTGCTCGCCAAATGGGATTCGATCGGGGTGTTCCATTCATCCGTCCACCGGTAGTTTCAAAGGAATTTCTCCCGAATAGTCTTAATGCCGACGTGTTCTTAGAGCGGGTGAGCCTTCCCTTCCGCCTATCGGGAGAAAACCGGTGGTGACCGATAAGTACAAGGAATTTTGGAGGAGGCAAGCTGTTGGTTTTTCGGGGATTCTCGGAGAGTGTTGTGACAGATTCCCGTGGTGAACCATCTTCTGACGTCTTGACGAAGCTTTTCCGGTTGAAGCCACTTCCCGCCAAACGGACCGAGCTAAGGATTGCGTCCCCAAGTGGGAGAGAGACCTAAGAGGCAAGCATGTGGTCCCAGAATCCTCAATTCTTCCAATATGCAGGTATTTAAATTTCTTCCCGTCGGTTCTTTCATTTCTCCAATGTAAATTCTTAAAACGATCCTTGCTTGAAATCAGGGAATTTCGAAAGAGAATGTCTTCACAAGGTTGGCGCGCATTCAAAATGAGAAGGCTGGCAATGTTGGCCTTCATCTTGAGAAGTCTCGCGCATCGACCTTCATCTTTGAGAAGTCTCAAGGTCTTGACCTTCATGCTTTGAGAAGTCTGGAGAAACCGCTCCTTTTTCCGACCACGACGAGAGATGATGAAAGCTCGGTGGAACAAGGCGCTTCCTTAGTGATCTTGTTGACGGGTCATGATGGAAATTAGCACCCAGTGAAAGAGAGGCGGCACCTGCTTTGTAGTTGGGGCGGCTCCCCTTGAAATTCGTCCCGAACAGTGCTCCGGTCAATATGGCCATTGTGGTGACTTCTTCGAAAAGCCCCCGCACCCGACAAGGTTCCCGCGGTTGGTGAATTTCCAAAGGATGCGGCTCGGGGCTTTGTTCGATCCTCCTTTTACTTGTCCCTTATCCAGGCCATGTGTTGGTTGGTGGATTCAAAATACTGGTTCGGTTCAAAGAGTTGTACACAGCGATATGGGAGAAGCACGGTCACATTGCTACCACCACGAAACTCAAAAGTCGCCTTGCATTGGTCAACCGCGTCCAAGAAGCTTTATCTACTATCCAAGGGATGAGCGTCACGACCGGTCGAAACAGTTTCGAGGAGATGGTCGAAGACTGGAAGTGCCATCGAGACGTGTTTGTGCAATACGGTTTCAATGCTCCCTGGTTCTTCGAAGGGTTCTCCAAGATTCGGGAGTTTCGAAATTACAGGATGAAGTCCCCTCTGCGGACTGCGTTGCTCGCCCGGGGAAGAAGAGGTCGAAAGCCGTCCCTGAGGAGTTGAAGCTGAAGCAGGCCGTGCTCCAAAGGATGAAGGTCGCTCTCGCCCAGAAGGACGAGTTGTTGCTGAAGGACTTTCCTTGATTTGCGCCATATACTTGTCTCTTCTTTTTTAGATGTTTCTTCTTTTTGAGTGATAGTGAGGATTTTCTTTCGTAATTTGGCTTCCTATTTTTGAATAGGTAATTGAATTGGCTTATTTTGAGATAGTTTTGTGAACAACCTTTTTCGAAAGAGATTATGTTAAATGAAATTTGCATCTTGGTCATGAATGATTGCACATACCACATGGAATTGCAAATGTTATGTAAAAGGGAGGTACGAATGGAAACAAACATGGCGTTTGATCACTGAGCCTCTTTTTCCACATGCGGGATGCTAAGTCCCTAGTGAATTCTAAACTATCTCTCTTGTAAAGTTGTTGAGTAAAACTTACTTGCTTTTGAAGCCTCACTATATCAAACCGGAGTAGCCTCTCTAAGAAAATCCTCCGCAAGCTATCTTTCTGAACCGAGCTTCTCCTGAACAATGCGCTTCAAAGCGTTGCATTCACTGGTGGGGTGATGAAGGAACCGGTGGTAATGACAAGACCTCGGGTCCATTACTTCTTAATCGCAGGCGGACGCCATACCGGGGTAGCTCCACCTCTTCATTTCGCACCCATGTCTCCAGTGAGCTCCAGAATCTTCTTCATTGGGAATGGGAAATGTAAGTACCTTGAGTCCGGCTTTCCTGCGTTAGTGGGTGTTATAACGTCTCTCCGCGGCTTCGACGTGGAATAGGAGATGAAGTTGGGAGATTTGTGAGTGCCATCATATCTGCGGATCGCTTGCCTAGGTAGAGG
The DNA here is from genome assembly GCA_023531295.1 of Papaver armeniacum. Classification (NCBI taxonomy): domain Eukaryota; kingdom Viridiplantae; phylum Streptophyta; class Magnoliopsida; order Ranunculales; family Papaveraceae; genus Papaver; species Papaver armeniacum. Next base: position 72,858 of record JAJJWW010006613.1, on the reverse strand, counting down.
GATGTGGAAGGTGTCGTAATGTCACCGCGAGTGACCGGATTGAACGCTCCCATCCTCTCGTATTTAGGCATTTCCGATTGATTTCTCCTTCCTCAAGCGTTCCTTCGCTTGGTTGGAAGGCCGACGCGGATTGGACAGTCTTCCGTGCTTCAATAAGAGTTTTGAAATACAAATCTTCTAGCGAGGGCTCCATAGGCTCAGCAGGATCCCTTTCTTTATCCTGGAGACATTGTAGTACTCCGGACAAGTCTTTTCTCCCGTGGAGTTGCCTCGATCTTCATTGTCGATCTGGACCATGTTGTTCATCTTTCCCGAGTCTCCTGCGATTACGCGCTCTTTTTGCCTCTCCACCGGTAAAGGTGTGACTCTGGCTAATGATTCAACATTTCTTGTGCTTTGCCCGAGTAGATGCTCGTCGACCCTTCTTGTAATTGTGCCGCTATATCATTCAAAAGGCGAAATGTCTCGCTCGCCTCCTCCCCGGTGATACCGGCTGATTTGCCAAGACATCCTCCAGCATTCCAGCTATGCTTCCCATGATATCTCGAACCGCCCGTAGTTTCCTGATACATTGCGAGATGGAAACCGAAAAATTGAGGATTCAATTTTATGCAACCGATAGATCAATCTCCCACCGTGGTCGCCAATTGTTTATGGGTGAAAACTACTCCTGCAGAATTTGGTAATTTGGGGTGTGGATGAGGAATGAATTTAAACCTTTAAACAAATGCACTTTGCGCGGTGAGTGCTTGTAGATTCGAGAGATCAATCAGTGCAAGTCCGGCCTAAACCAAGAAATGGCCGTTCCCAGACTTGTTTCGGTCACAAAGTGAAGGAGATGGGGTTGGTCTTAGGGAGGGAAGCGAAGAAGGTGTTGAGATTGTGAAGGTGTTGGCTTGCTTATGACTTGTAACGAAAAGATGAGCAGGCTTGCGGTTGATGCAAGCGGAGCTCTGGGTGTTTGAATACGATTTGTATTAACACTTGGTTTTTCTCGCCTCGTAAATCGAACTTGTGTTGTTCTGTCTCCCCTTTGAAATAGGGCGGAGAACCTATTTATACAAGTCATTGAGCCTCATTCACGTTTCTCGTGGGAAGTGGAGGTATTGGAATGATGGAGTAGTGGAGTTGTGTGTCGGTGATACACGACCAGTCTTGCCCACTTCTCCTGTTCATCTCTAACCGTCCATGACTTCCTGACACGTTCTTGTGATGGCGCGTTGCACGCTGCACGCTGTAAACCGCCAGACCAATACCCCAGTATGTATCCCCGGTTTGTGACATGATTGATGTCTGGAATGTGTGGATAGTGGATCCACGAAAGATAGCATGTAATCTTTGAATTGAATAACTCGTGTTATTCAGGAAGTCGATACTTGTGAAGTATCGTGTGTATTTTATGTGCATCTTGCATTACGGTGTGGTAAAGTGATGGGTAATGACACCTTCATCGGCCAATTGACTCTTGACCAGGGTTGTATAACCAAGCTGGTGAAGTTGGACGGATGAGATGAGCTTTGAGACACTCATCTGCGACCGTTAATGAATATTAGGGTTCTTGAAGCCGTGCGCAAGCATCACTCTCCAGCCTTGGTCGAAACCAAGCATGGGAAGGATTTTGGAGAGGACCGACCATACATGCGTGTTGACGGCATGATGGTGTAGGTGCTCGTATTCCGTTTCTCATGAAAGCGCGATCCGGGCCACTCAATTTGACCTAAGCAAAGAGGAGTGGTTGAGATCGGTTTGCGGAAATCTCTTACCGCAAAGGAATTGGTAACCGCGTGATATTCCCGCACACGTTCCAAGACAACCGTCCTTGGTCGGTCTTGGCCTGGTCACTCTAGCGTGTAGGTGGTAGGTTGGTGTTCACGCCCATGTCTCACCGTCCCATGAAAACGTGATCTAAGCCACTCAATTCGTCCGGTGAAGTTGAGTGGTCAAGATTAGTTTGCAATCTTGAGGTGTAACCACACAAGTTTGACGGGCGTTTTGGGGTTAACCAGGCATGATATGCCTTGGCCGACCGCATGAGGAGGTAGATGGGCCCACGGTGGTCATCTTTGGTATAACCGGACCTCGCTTAATCTAATATGTGACCCTCCATTCGTGCCGAGAAGATGGACGCGCGTGATGGCTTGAACCCTAATTTTGGCTTTCAAAGCCGTGCGACCATGCTCTTTTAGGCGGACGAATTTGTTGTAACCAATCATGGTTGGTTTTGACCGATTGGTCAAGTGTGTAGGCGGTCACATGGTGATTGTGTCGACATGCTCCGGGCCCTTTGAGTCTACATCTACACCCTCCATCTATACCTGCGAAGATGGATGGTTGAGACCGTTTTTGCGGCACATGTAATATGCCGCAAACCCTAATTTAGGGTTTTTCCGTCCATAATGCTTGGTATGGACGATTTCTTGGCAAGCGAAGGCCAATGGTCGACCATGCGGGGTCGGCCGTGTGTATTCCATACCTGCTTGGGGGTGATGGAATTGATCTGGGGTCATCCAATCATGCTTGTGGAGTTGGATGATCGCGATCGAATCGTATCCTGGACCGATATGGTCGGTCTTAGGATGCTCAATCGGGCTAGTATAACACACCGAGAGGGGCTCAATCGGGCTAGTATAACACACCGAGAGGGCTCGGGCTAGTATAACACACCGAGAATCAACCTGTACGGGTATTTCGTACATGGTTTCATTATAGTGCTTGGAGGTTCGTGTTACTCTTACAGAGTAACACTCGACTCGTCATGCCACACCGATAATGAGTCGAAATACAAGGTGATATGAAATTCACAGAAGGGATTGTTGCCACATGCTCCAACCTGAGGAATTTCATGTATTCACGAAATGGGATTGTTGTTGCTCCATTCTTGGTGAATTAAGCGAGGAGTATCAACACTTTATAAATGGCTTTATCTTTTACAAGATGTCATGAGTTTTCCTGGTTATTTACAAATTTAACCTTAAACGAAAATCCACCATCAACACTTAACCGCGTGAGCGCTCTTTATTCTCTCCCTGTAAAAAAAAACAAGCTAGTTTCTGTAATTCTGTATTTTCTTTCGTCTTCTCTCTAGTTTCTAGGTCAGAATTAGGGGATCCAACATTGAAGCTCTGTTGTTGCACAAACAATGGAAGGTTCTCTCGCAGCCACAAACTAATATCAGTCAGAAGTTAACTGTGTTTGTGTTTTGGGGTAAAAAATGATTCTGCTGTTTTTGGTAATTTGGGGTGTGTTGATGAGAAACGAATTCAAAACCTAAACAAATGCACTGCACGGGAATGCTTTTAGATTCGAGAGATCAATCTGTAAGACTCTGGTCTAAACCAAGAAATGGCCATTCCAGATTCAATTCGGTCACAAGGTGAAGGAGAAGGGTTGATCTTAGGGAGGGAAGCGGAGAAGGTGTTTGAGATCAGAGTGTTGAAGATGTGGCTATTTTATGACTTGCGTATCAGAAAATGGTTTCTGGCTACTTGTGTTATGTCTTTCAAAATAGATTAAAAATCTATTTATACAAGTCATTTGAGCGTCACCCTGATCGTAGGAAGTGGAGGAAGTTAAGTTGTGGAGTAGTGGGGCCGTGTAAGAAGTGGTGATCATCACGTGGTCACATCTTCATCCACTACTCTCATCATTGTTAACCGTCATCCTTACCTGGCACGTTCTAATAATGGGCGCGTTGCACGCCGCACGCCGTAAACCGCCAGACCAATACCCCAGTAAGCATCCCCCAGTCTGTGACATGTTTGATGTCTCGAGTGAATGGGTCAAGTCATGTGACTTGCCGCTAAAATCAGCACATAGTGCTTTTAGGCCAAATAATGAATTATTCGTAAAACTGATATTTATAAGGCGTTGCTTATAGTCGATGTATGTAAAGCATCGCTTTCGAATAAGCAGATGATAGTAATCGATGTGTTAGAAGCATCGCGGTTTTTGAGCTCGATCGAATAAGTCGCGGATTGAGCGTCTTAAAATAGCAGCATGTCCGACCGCCTTCTAGTGATCGTTTGAAGGCCACATGGGCGAGCCATCATTTGGTCGATCGCTCCCCATGGAAGAGAGGTGGCTGGTGATTGTCATGCTGTTTTGCAAGTTTGCTGGAAATAAATCTAGATCATCCAACTATGCATGCAAAGTTGGATGGATGAGATGATTTACGGCAGTTGCATATTGCCATTGATGCAATTTAGGGTTTGGAAATCGTGTGACCCACCACCCTTTGGGCATGCGTTCGCATCGAGCCCTGGCTTGCATAGGCCGGCCGGTCACGTGTAAAGGTGGGTCGATGGTGTTCACGTTAACACCTATGGGAATACTTGAATCTAAATCTACACCGTCCGTTTAGGCTGGTGAAGATGGATGGTTGTAATCAAGTTACGACAGAAGTATGTTGTCGTAAACCCAATTAGGGTTTTGAAATAGCCACGACTTTTCTAGTTTGATCGAGCAATTCGATGCATCATTGACTTCCCATAGGTAAGTCAATCAAACAGGGATAATGTTGAGCTGGTGGTGGACTCATGCGCACCTCCTTGATTGTCCAGAAAGCGATCTAGGCCATCCAAATTGGCTGCCTAAGTTGGATGGTCGTGATCGATTTAAGACATTAATACACTTCCGCGACCCAAATTAGGGTTTTAAAAGCATCGCGTCCGCCATAGTTTGGGAAAACAATTCATTACCTTACGGACTTTCCGTGAACAGACCGATCGAGTGTGGGAGATGCTAGGCCGCCGGTGTGCATGTTGGCATTTCCTTAATCACTAGTAGAAAGATCCAAGCCGTCCAACCAGGCTGGCGAAGTTGGACGGTCGTGATACTTTCTAAGACTGTTTTGAACAGTCTAGCCCGTTCGAGCTTCTTTTAATCAGCGCAACCACCCTATTTAAGGTTGGCGTTTGACAACGCTGGAAGGGGTTAGACAAAGTTCGGCCGATCGGAGCACTAGTGGGCCCGCCGGCGATCAATGTGATGATTACCTAATTATGTCAGGAGTGGTCTAGGCTTGCTGAAATACGCGGCCAAATTGTGTGGCCGTGATCGTTTCTGAGACTGGTATTAATAGTCTAGATTTTCCCTAAGGAATTCAAGTGTGATCGGGCTAACTTAAAAGTGCGCCGATACGAGATTCTCTTTGTCAGAGAGTGATGCAGCCTAGGTAGGTATTTTCATGCAGATCTCAACATTGACACTTCGGGAGGTTCATGCTACTCTGCTAAGAGTGAACACTTCATCGTCATGTCATGTTAATAATGAGAGTTCGGCTGAGAACACAACATAGGAAAATATCAGGCGGGCCATGCATTAGTAAATAATGCGATAGGTTAAAAATTACAAAATATATGGGATTGTTGTTTCATGCACCATTCTGATAAATTTCCTAAATATGTTGAATTTCTCAATACATATGTAAGTAAAAGAGGTCTGGGCACTCATTACTTTTAAATGGCTTTTATTCCTTTTCAGGATGACAGCGTATTAAATACAGGGTTTTACGATTTTAGCCTTGAACTGAAAACCACCATCAACATTAAGTCCCCTGCTTAGGACGTAATAGTGATGCTATTGCGGGGTAAGCACTAGATGGTGACATATGAAAATAAAGTTCATGAGGAGAGTAAGCAGACGTTACCAGGAGATAGGCCGGCTTGGCCTTTGAGCATAACATGTTTAATGAAACGTCACGGCAAGTATCCATCACCCTTCTAGCACGTTGATGCCGAGAAAACTAAAATGAGGTATTTAATTAGTGGAGTCTCGACCGATGAGCAGTCGAGCCTTGAATTCAAAGATGAGTGTTGGGGAATTTGATCGTTTCAATACTAAGAGGAAAGATGTGTTGAGGCAGTTTTCCTGGCAACGCAGTAGTGAATGTTGAGGAATTTGCACGTCTCAACACGAAGAGGAAAACGTGTTGAGGCAGTATGCCTGACAACAGAGCAGTGAGTGTTGAGGAATTTGCGAGTCTCAACACAAAGAGGAAACGTGTTGAGGCAGTACGCTTGACAACACAGCAGTGAGTGTTGAGGAATTTGCACGTATCAAAACGAAGAGGAAACGTGTTGAGGCAGTATGCCTGACAACACAGCAGTGAGTGTTGAGGAATTTGCACGTCTCAACACGAAGAGGAAACATTTTGAGGCAGTACGCTTAACAACACAATGGTGAGTGTTGAGGAATTTGCACGTCTCAACACAAAGAGGGAAACGTGTTGAGGCAGTATGCCTGACAACAAAGCAGTGAGTGTTGAGGAATTTGCACGTCTCAACACGAAGAGGGAAAACGCGTTGAAGAAGTATGCCTGACCACACAGCAGTGAGTGTTGAGGAATTAGAACGTCTCAACACTAAGAGGAAAACGTGTTGAGGCATTACGCCTGACAACACAATGGTGAGTGTTGAGGAATTAGCACGTCTCAACACTAAGAGGAAGGATGTGTTGAGGCAATTTGCCTGGCAACACAGTGGTGACTGGTGAGTGTTGAGGAATTTGCACGTCTCAACACTAAGAGGAAGGATGTGTTGAGGCAATTTGCATGGCAACACAGTGGTGAGTGTTGAGTAATTAGCACGTCTCAACACTAAGAGGAAGGATGTGTTGAGGCAATTTTGCCTGGCAACACAGTGGTGAGTGTTGAGGGATTAGCACGTCTCAACATTAAGAGGAATGATGTGTTGAGGTAATTTGCCTGGCAACACAGTGGTGAGTGTTGAGGAATTAACACGTCTCAACACTAAGAGGAAGGATGTGTTGAGGAAATTTGCGTGGCAACATAGTGGTGAGTGTTGAGGAATTTGCACATCTCAACACTAAGAGGAAGGATGTGTTGAGGCAATTTTCCTGGAAACACAGTGGTGAGTGTTGAGGAATTAGCACGTATCAACACTTAGAGGAAGGATGTGTTGAGGAAATTTGCCTGGCAACACAGTGGTGAGTGTTGAGGAATTTGCACGTCTCAACACTAAGAGGAAGGATGTGTTGAGGCAATTTGCCTGGCAACACAGTGGTGAGTGTTGAGGAGTTAGCACGTATCAACACTAAGAGGAAGGATGTGTTGATGCAATTTTCCTGGCAACACAGTGGTGAGTGTTTACGAATTAGCACGTCTCAACACTAAGAGGAAGGATGTGTTGAGGCAATTTGCCTGGCAACACAGTGGTGAGTGTTGAGGAATTAGCACGTATCAACACTAAGAGGAAAACGTGTTGAGGCATTACGCCTGACAACATAATGGTGAGTGTTGAGGAATTAACACGTCTCAATACGAAGAGGGAAACGTGTTGAGGCAGTATGCTTGACAACACAGCAGTGAGTGTTGAGGAATTAGAACGTCTCAATACTAAGAGGAAAACATGTTGAGGAATTACGTCTGACAACACAATGGTGAGTGTTGAGGAATTAGCACGTCTCAACACTAAGAGGAAGGATGTGTTGAGGCAATTTGCCTGGAAACATAGTGGTGAGTGTTGAGGAATTATCACGTCTCAACACTAAGAGGAAAACGTGTTGAGGCATTACGCCTGACAACACAATGGTGAGTGTTGAGGAATTTGCACGTCTTAACACTAAGAGGAAGGGTGTGTTGAGGCAGTTTTCCTGGCAACACAGTAGTGAGTGTTGAGGAATCAACACGTCTCAACACTAAGAGAAAAACGTGTTGAGGCATTACACCTGACAACACAATGGTGAGTGTTGAGGAATTAGCACGTCTCAACACTAAGAGGAAGGGTGTGTTGAGGCAGTTTGCCTGGCAACACAGTAGTGAGTGTTGAGGAATTTGCACGTCTCAACACTAAGATATTTAAAATTTATTTTATATGCATAATAAATATAAAACATTTAGTTTAAGGATAGTTACTTAGCTCTGTCTCCGCTAGGCATATCCTTCGCGCATGATTGGGCTTTGGGTATATTAGGCTCTCCCGTGAGTAAGCGGCATCAGGATGATGACGGATTGATAGACGGACAAAAGTCCCCGGGTCTTAATGGGATGAAAAAATAGCCGGTTATAAAGAGAGTTGTTCAACGAGACTTACTTGTGTGTAGAACCTGCGAACAAATGCTGCTACACTCTCTCCAGGCAATTGCGTCACATTTGCGAGTTGTCCATGCGGCAACAAATAATCTTCAGGATTGGATGGCTTGTTGGAGACCCTCTCAGGTATAGACAACTGGCAAAGGACATACTCCTAGCTTTGCCTTGATTTCGAGGTTGATGTAAACGTAAGGATTCTCCCTCTGAGTTTTTGAGTATGGTTGGGTAATGAACAGCTCCCTGCTTTGAAATCTTTGCAGCTCTCAGAGTCTTGTCGGCGACAATGTTAAAATCAGAGGCCGCGTCTGTCAAACTCAACATCCTTCAAGTGAGCGGTGATTAGGAGTCCCCATTTGCATCTATCAGTCACGCTTTCCAAAGAAGATTGGGGTTTGGGATCGGCTTCCCTGAATGGAAACAGACGCGGTTTTGTGAACGGAGTCCCCAGAAATCATTAATGCACAACTCCACCAATTGATGTTCAGTCACATTTGGATCATGACAATCGAACGCCTGAATTCTGAATCCCTTGGTATAATCATTCGGATGTTTGTTGTTTCTCTCCTTCTGAGTTGTGGCCATGTCTGTCTGAATTTTAGCAAGAACTTCCTGTCTCTCCATTAAATCGATAATGGTAATGGGAGGTTGGCTTCCTATGGCTCCTTCAGTCTCTTGTCCTGACGAAGAAGTGGTAGCATCCCTGGTGATGATTGGAGGCGTCGTGCTCGAAGAAATATTAGGAGTAGTGGAGGCTCAGGCTCTGGTAATAGGAGGCGTCACGCCAGGGAGAATGTTTCCTGCGTCGTTGGTGTTGGTGGCTGAGTATGTAGTGCCACGAGATGCGTTGATCGTGCTGGTAGGCGGTACAACGGTGTCACCTGCAGGAATGTTGACACCAGGGGTGTTATCAGCACCAGTAACATCGGGATTTGTCGCTGATCCAGACCTAAGATCCATCATCTTGAATTTGAGAAAAATTGAAAATTGATCTTGCAACCAAGAGATTAATCTCCCACTGTGGTCGCAAGTTGTTTTGGGGTAAAAACTGATTCTGCTGTTTTTGGTAATTTGGGGTGTGTTGATGAGTGATAGACGCATTTATGTGTCTATTTTGATCTCAATTTTCAATATTGTTAGTATCCATTTTTGTACTTATTTTGGTATTTTGTCTCTTTGTAGGTATTTTTGGAGAAATAAACATGTGTGGAAAAATTGGCTCGAAACATGGTATTTGCGCTCGTAGGAGAAAATTACTAAAGGTACCCCTCATTTGGATAAGGGGCACCTCAATTACTAAGGGGCACCCACTTTCTATTTACACCCCAGGACACCCCAAGTGTTAAAGGCACCCAGCAGCAGGATAAGGGGCATCATCTTCTACATTTGAATTCTGAAATTTTGGCGGGGAAAATGGATATTCACGGACAGATTTAGGGCTGGATAATTGGAGCTTTTTCAGGGAGACTCAACTAGAGATTTTGATGGGATGGACTTCTCATGGCCAGACAGGGTTTGTATGGTTGTTATAATCGATCAAAATGGGCCAGATCATCCGTTTGATGTAAAACAGGGTCTCGGGTTTTTAGTTGAAGTAGGGAAAGAATTGGACAAGATTTGATCGGATTTTTTGTCGCAGTTTGATTGGAAATATCCTGTTATATTCACACAGGATTGGTAATGGGTTTCAGTTCGAAAAAGAAGGGAGATATGGTCATGTACGATAAAACGGGGCAGATATTCTCGGGCTTTGTGGATCGGATTTTCAATCGTGTTCTTTGGAGACTTTCATGGGCTTTACTTAGGATTAGATGGATATACCAAAATAGGAGTGGTAGTGGAACAGTTTACGTGAATAGAAAGAGTTTCCCTCTTTATCTCGATACAACAGGGGAGAGGAAATACTCGGTGATAGTTTTGTGCTATAATTGGAAGTTACATGGGAATAAAAGCACAAAATATTTTCTGCCAGATTTGTACTAATCCATAAAACGCGTAGAGAAGAAACATGAGACTTGGAAAGAATGTTTCTGAAAATTGCAATGAAAGTTCGAGACTTCCTGTGAAAGAAAAATAAAAGATTTCGTTAAGATTTTATGGCCTGGTCGTGTATATATAAGGAGGGGAAAGTCCAAGGAAGGGGTCGAGACTTTGGGGGTAGTTTGGAGGTTACATAACCGGAGCAGAGAAGTTGCAGGAATATTCACCTGCTGCTGGTGAAGAAGAGAAGCTGAAGAACATTGGACATACGAGGACAGTCGCAGAGGCAGTCTTAAACAAACAGCACAACAGAAGTATCGATGTTTAACAGATCACTTATATCATAAGCTTGTCATCTTTTCTCTGTAACAGTTCAACACCCGTTGTAACAGCTGTTTGTAACGCCATTACAGTGTTGCAAACTGTCTGCTTTATTAGTTTTCTCTTGTTTTTCACACTTTTGAGCTATGAATACCTATTTTGAGCACGTGAATAATATGAGGATCTAAACCCCAACACTGGGACAACGGAGGAAGCTATTTTTTATGTATGTGGTAATTCTAGTTAATTCTTTTATGACTTTTGCACTAATTAAAATTGAGTTATGATTTTTCTTGATTATTTGTGATTTTGTCTGATGGTGTATGCTTAGTCTAAGAACTTTTGATACATCATGCTTATGATTTACATCTAATACTTTATAAAATCTACTTTTGGCAAAGAAAGAGTCAATATTTGTTATCTTATAAGCTATAATTGTCTAGAACTAATAGTTGAACCTCATGAATTTAAGAATTGGTGGAATCCTAAGTCTCAGTTTCTCTCGATATCGTGACAACTTTGTGAATATATTTTTATTTAGTTTTTAGTATTTTCTTAAATCAAACCTTTACAAGTCTGAGTTGAACGAACTTTACTACCACTTTACAACAACTTTCAAAATCATATCAATGAGAAACGAATTCAAACCCTACACAAATGCACTGCACGGGAATGCTTTTAGGTTCGAGAGATCAATCTGTAAGACTCTGGCATAAACCAAGAAATGGTCGTTCCAGATTCAATTCGGTCACAAGGTGAAGGAGAAGGGTTATCTTAGGGAGGGAAGTGGAGAAGGTGTTTGAGATCAGAGTGTTGAAGATGTGGATGTTTAATGACTTGCGTATCAGAAAATGGTTTCTGGCTACTTGTGTTTTGTCTTTCAAAATAGATTGAAAATCTATTTATACAAGTCATTTGAGCGTCACCCTGATCGTAGGAAGTGGAGGAAGTTAAGTTGTGGAGTAGTGGGGCCGTGTAAGAAGTGGTGATCATCACGTAGTCACATTTTCATCCACTACTCTCATCGTTGTTAACCGTCATCCTTTCCTGACACGTTCTCATAATAGGCGCGTTGCACGCCGCACGCCGTAAACCTCCAGACCCATACCCTAGTAAGCATCCCCAAGTTTGTGACACGTTTGATGTCTCGAGTGAATGGGTCAAGTCATGTGACTTGCCGCTAAAATCAGAACATAGTGTTTTTAGGCTAAATAATGAATTATTCGTAAAACCGATATTTATAAGGCGTTGCTTATAGTCGATGTATGTAAAGCATCACTTTCAAATAAGCAGTTGATAGTAATCGATATGTTAGAAGCATCGCGGTTTTTGAGCTCAATCGAATAAGTCGCGGATTGAGCGTCTTAAAATAGCAGCATGTCCGACCGCCTTTTGGTGATCGATTGAAGGCCACATGGGCGAGCCATCATTTGGTCAATCGCTCCCCATGGAAGAGAGGTGGCTGGTGATTGTCATGTTGTTTTGCAGGTTTGATGGAAATAAATCTAGATCATCCAACTATGTATGCAAAGTTGGATGGATGAGATGATTTATGGAAGTTGCATATTGCCGTTGATGCAATTTAGGGTTTCGAAACCGTGTGACCCACCACCCTTTGGGCGTGTGTTTCGAGGCATCGAGCCCTGGATTGCATAGGCCGGCCGGTCACGTGTAAAGGTGGGTCGATGGTGGTCACTTTAACACCTTTGGGACTACTTGAATCTAGATCTACACCGTCCATTTAGGCTGGTGAAGATGGATGGTTGTGATCAAGTTACGACAGAAGTATGTTGCCGTAAACCCAATTAGGGTTTTGAAACAGCCACGACTTCTCTAGTTCGATAGAGCAATTCGATGCATCATTGACTTCCCATGGGTAAGTCGATCAAACAGGGATAATGTTGAGCTGGTGGTGGACTCATGCGCACCTCCTTGATTGTCCAGAACGCGATCTAGGCCATCCAAATATGTTGGCTAAGTTGTATGGTCGTGATCGATTTAAGACATTAAAACACTTCCGCGACCCAAATTAGGGTTTTAAAAGCATCGCGTCTGCCATAGTTTGGGAAAACAATTCATTACCTTACGGACTTGCCGTGAACAGGCCGATCGAGTGGGGGAGAAGCTAGGTCGCCGGTATGCATGTTGGCATTTCCTTAATCACTCATAGAAAGATCCAAGCCGTCCAACCAGGCTGGCGAAGTTGGACGGTCGTGATACTTTCTAAGACTGTTTTGAACAGTCTAGCCCGTTCGAGCTTCTTTTAATCAGCGCAACCACCCTATTTAGGGTTGGCGTTTGACAACGCTGGAAGGCGTTAGACAAAGTTTGGCCAATCGGAGCACTAGTGGGCCCGCCGGCGGTCAATGTGGTGATTACCTAGTTCTGTCAGGAGTGGTCTAGGCTTGCTGAAATACGCGGCCAAATTGTGTGGTCGTGATCGTTTCTGAGACTGGTATTAACAGTCTAGATTTTCCCTAAGGAATTCAAGTGTGATCGATCTAACTTAAAAGTGCGGCGATACGAGATTCTCTTTGTCAGAGAGTGATGCTGCATGTGTGGGTATTTTCATGCAGATCTCAACATTGACACTTCGGGAGGTTCATGTTACTCTGCTGAGAGTGAACAGTTCATCGTCATGTCATGTCAATAATGAGAGTTCGTCTGAGAACACATCATAGGAAAATATCAGGCGGGCCATGCATTAGTAAATAATGCGATAAGTTAAAATTTACAAAATATCTGGGATTGTTGCTTCATGCACCATTCTGATAAATTTCGTAAATTGTTGAATTGCTCAATACATATGTAAGTAAAAGAGGTCTAGGCACTCATTACTTTTAAATGGCTTTTATTCCTTTGCAGAATGATAGCGCATTAAACAGGGTTTCACGATTTTAGCCATGAACTGAAAACCACCATCAACAGTTTGGTTTCATTAATATCTGGTATATACGTGAGAGCTGAACCAATATAGGAATTAGAATCAACCGAAGACAAGCCTAAGAAATGTTTCTTTTAATTCTCAAACAGTACATGTATTTGTTTTAGTTTTAGAACCTTCTTTTTAGTATAACATGTAATTTGGTATGAAATTATTTCCTTCTTCTTCTTCTTTGTCCTTTTGTTCCATTAATAAGTCTCAAACTTTAACATGTCCCCGTTGATATCTATATAGAATGATACTCTATGCATAATGCATGGCCAAGTAAAATAAGTCAAAGTCTTCAACTCTTTCGAACTCTTGTCGTTTAAATTTTAGTGTTCCAGCACGGTCAAAGAAGCTTCATAATATTCTTATTGACTTGAATGTTTGGTTTGATGGTGGTACCTCACTGACATTTAGTGGATTATATGAGCGAAGCCAATTGACATCGGTGTGCGAAGCAGTGTCCGTAAAACCATCATCAAACTTCGTTGACATTTAGCACTGATACGCTTGTTTGATCCTAGTTCGCTGAAATTTCTTTTTAAATATTCATAGAACCAGCTAGAAAATAAAATAGAATCATTTTGTTACTAATTATATTAGTTAAAATCTAGAAATACTAGAACAATATCGACACAAAAACTGGCATACTAATTAGTTTCATTGTGGATTGCATATGCAATATCCGTAGCTCTCTATATCTATGGATACTAGAATTATTGATGCTTTTGTGATTGTTGTCCACTATTTTTATAAGAGCCTGAAACAGATGTTAGACAAACTAATATCATTGTGTGAAGTTGTGAACAGATTTGATTCAATGTGTTGTGTTTAAAACGAAATATAATCTGCCACGTGCTTTGCTCACTTTAAGTATTTTACCCCATTTTTCTTTATAGTAGTAGAGATTAATGAATCCACGGAAAAAAAAATTTAGCCCCCCCCGAACATAAAATCCTGGTTCCGTCGCTGGGTCCTGTCAAGGCCATACTTATAGCAATTAATGCTAATTTCAGGGTTGACTTTGCCAATTGCTTGACACTTTTTCTGCCACATGTCTGTGTATTGCATCAATGTTTCCCGGGGTCCGATAGCTAAAGCAAATAGCATATCTAACCCTGCCTTCGTAGTCTTGTTGTACATGTACGTCTCCAAGAACACGTTTGACAATTGCTCAAACGAGTCAATTGAATTTGATGGTAGGTTGTCATACCATGCTAACGATGATCATGTTAAGCTTGAGGGGAAGTACCTACAAAGTACTACTTCATCTCTTTTCCAATGGGTAAGGACATGAGTATAGTATCGTAGGTGAGCTGCGGGATCTGAGGTACCATTGTATGCTTGGAATGTAGGTGAAAATGCATGTTTCTAACAACCACACCCAACAATTCGTTTGGCAATCTGAAAGGACTTACTCCAATATACTTTCTAGAGAATCAACTAGACAGTCAGACTCAATATAGAGAAAAGTATATCAAAGAGTTTAATATCTCTAACTCTTAATTCAATCTGCAATCAGCAAATAGAAATCTGCGAGCCCGGTTGAATATAAGAGGAGTAACTTGAACGGTACCAAAGACCAATGTTCAAGTGTCAATCAATTTAAATCAACAACCAAAGGTTGGATTATCTAATTGATTGATCTTAACGCACAACCTGTGATATTTCAATTATATAACAAAATATAATGCGGAAAAGAAATAACACATACACCAGAATTTTGTTAACGAGGAAAACCGCAAATGCAGAAAAACCCCGGGACCTAGTCCAGTTTGAACACCACACAATATTAAGCCGCTACAGACACTAGCCTACTACCAATGAACTTCGAACTGGACTGTAGTTGAACCCTAGTCAATCTCACACTGATTCAAGGTACATTTGCGTTCCTTATGTCTCTGATCCCATCAGGATATACTGCACACTTGATTCCCTTAGCTGATTTCACCCACAACCAAGAGTTTCTACGACCCAAAGTCGAAGACTTGATAAACAAATATGTCTCACACAGAAAAGTCTATAGATTGAATAAATCTGTCTCCCCACAGAAATACCCAAGAGTTTTTGTTCCGTCTTTTGATAAATTAAGAACCAATTGATAACCCGGACTTATATTCCCGACGAACATCCTAGTATTATCAATCACCTCACAATAATCTAAATCGTATGATGGCAAAACTAGATATTGTGGAATCACAAACGATGAGATGAAGGTGTTTGTGATTACTTTTTATCTTGCCTATCGGAGATTCAATCTCGAGCAAATCTTAAAGAAGATAGTACTCAAACGATAGAATCGGGCAAGATCAGAACACACAACTACAAAGAAAATAGTTGGGTCTGGCTTCACAATCCCAATGAAGTTTTTGAAGTCGTTAACCTACAGGGTCTCGAAGAAACCTAAGGTTAAAGGAGAATCGACTCTAGTTTATGCAACTAGTAACACACATGAGGTGTGGGGATAAGGTTTCCCAGTTGCTAGAGTTCTCCTTTATATAGTTTTCAAATCAGGGTTTGAAATCCAAGTTACCTTGGTAACAAAGCATTCAATATTCACCGTTAGATGAAAAACCTGATTCAACCAAGCTAATATCTTTCAACCGTTAGATCGAACTTAACTTGTTACACACAAATGAAATGTACCCTCATTTAGGTTTATGTAACCGTACCCAAACGTGTACACCATGTTGGCTCACAAATAGTAAACCGAAGTTAGCCATATGATTACTCTCATATCAACCTCATTCATCTTAACCATAACTAGTTCAAATGACTCAAATGAAACTAGTTAAAGAGCCGTTAAATTGCTATATTCTCATAGAAGTATACAAGAACACAATTGATGCAAAATTGGTTTTATTCACTCGAATCAATTCATGAACATTGTAGCCACGGTTTGCAAAGATTGCATTCCTTATTTTATAAATATTTAGGTTCATGTACATAACCGATTTTAGAAAGTAACCGACTCAAGTATGCAAACATGTACGCATACTTAAGTATGCCGGACCGAGTTTGGTTACGCTAGTACGCGTACGAGTGCGCATACCAATTTACATTCCAAACTCCAACAGAAATTCACGGACGTGAGACTTTCGCCAGTATGCGTACATTACGCATACTTGCCTGACATCCAACAACCGCCCGATGCGCGTGCGGTGCATACTTCAGGTTCCCGGTTTTGAACTTACACACAAATGTGATAACACACTATGTTTATATCAAAACATGGTTACATGATTCTAAGCTCTTTATTTCAATCATTGAAACTTTCTTAGAGGATGACAATAGCCGTTTTCACACACTATTAACATCAAAGCAATTTTCAAGATATTGAAATAATCATAACGAAACATTCCAAGACTAAACCAAATGATTGTATCACACAAACCATGTAAGATGTTACTCAACAATTTTCACATGATATAAGATGAACTTGGTCGAAGCGAAAGTTTGCCAACACATATTTCGAGAAATATGTAAGCGAGATAAACTCAGCTCGAAATCTCAAATGTGTATATAGAAAACTATATCATAATACGACTTATGTCTCAATATAGGGGATAGAGTAGAAATAGATTTTCCAAGTGATAGATGAGTTTCAGTCTCCAAATACCTTTTGTCGATGAAGTTCCACAAGCTCCCCTTAGTAGTTCTTTGTCTTCAAACGATGAACGCCGTGAAGTGATGTGGTTTTGAAGTTGTTTGTAAAGTGGTAGTAAAAGTTCGTTCAACTCGGTCTTGTAAAGGTTTGATTTAAGAAAACACTAAAAACGAAGAAAATATATTCACAAGATTCTCACAATGTCGAGAGATACTGAGACTCGGGATTCCACCATAAACTCATTCATGCGATTCATATATTTATTCCAAACAATTATAGCTCCAATAAAATATTGACTATGTTTCTTTGCCAAGGTAGATTTTTGAAAAGCAACGACTGTATATCTAAAGCATGGGATATCAAAAGACTTAACCTAAGTATAACCCATCAATTGAAATCACAACCATTCAATAAAAACCATAAAACAATTAACAATCCATGCAAAAAGTCATGAAAGAATTAAATATAATTACCACACGCATGAAATATGTCTTCCTCCGTCATCCCAGTGTTGGGGTTTAGATCCTCATATTATTCACGTGCTCAAAATAATTGTTCATAGCTCAAATAGGTGAAAAACAAGAGAAAACTAATAAAGCAAACAGTTTGCAACGCTGTAGAGGCGTTACAAACAGCTCTTACAACGGGTGTTGAACTGTTATAGAGAAAAGATGACAAGATTATGATATGTGTGATCTAATATTGTTCAACAATGATACTTGTTTTGTGCTGTTAGAATACGACTGCCTCTGCGACTGTTCTTTGCAGCTTAATGTTCTTAAGATTAGGGTTCTTGAGAACGACACTTTTGTGGTGTCGTCTGCAACTCTTCTTCTTCTTCTTCACCTGCTGCTGCTACTTCTCCTCTGCAACGATTTCTCTCGCTCTAAACCTACCACCCAAAGTCTCGACCCCCTCTATGAACTCCCAGCAGCTCTTATATACTCCACAGGCCCCAACTTTCTCGATCAAATCTTCCCAAAAATAAATTCTTTTCTTCCCTGCAAGTCACGGGTTTTTCTCCTTTTTAATCTCATGCGTCTCCCAGTTTTAATCCACCGTCTCTCGGAAAAGTGAAAACAAATCTTTAGAAATATATTCTCTAATTCTTTCCGCACGCAACTGCCAATAATATCTCTTTTTGGTCTTTCCCTGTTTTGATGCAACGAATATGGAAACTTCCATTTTTACGTGCCACGTCCAACTACTGATGCGTGTCGTAGGTGCAATCAAATTAATATCTTATTTCCACTCAATTAAAAATAATATAATGGAAGTCAAGTTCGTTCCCACGAGGAGCAAGAGATTCTAGTTGTAAAAATTGTCACAAAAGGGGGGTGTAAAAAGCAAAAGAAAATAAACAAAGCAATTAAAAGATAAAGTTGAAATCAATAAGAGAGACAAGATCAAGGAATCCTTCTTCGTTGCAAAACAATGATTCAAGTTATGTTCTTCTCTACTTGTTATTAGTCACAAATTATCACCAACCGTAGGTAAAGCAGCTAGATCAGTGCTAAACCCCTAAATCCCTTGTATCACCAGATACGGAAGTTCTCGACTACCGGATTCTATTTACCAAACCACCTAGTAGTAGATCACTCTAGATGTAATTTAAATAAACGCATTAAGATTTATGAACTTATTAGGTTAATATTAGTAGTTAGACTCTTAGATCAAGGTCTACTTGCTAACGTTGTTTTCACACACAATTGCTCCACGGAATCCCTCCGCAAGGTCTCGTTCTCTCAATCGGTTTCGAATTCAACCGTAGCAGCAACACAACTTTCTATCCCTCAGTTCAATTCCATAAAGAGGAACAGCTATCTTGGTTGAACATCGACCACCATTTCTTAGTGTTCTTCTCAATCTCTCGGATTCACAGCGGCAACAGCTCTCTCTCGGTTTCAGGTGTGGGATGAATACACGAAAATAATGAATAGAAGAAATGACTCTTCTCGATTTAGGGTTGGAGTTGGATCAGTACACCCCAGGATATGTGCACCCGATAATTACACCCACTCATAAATGATAAGGGCTACCTTGAATGACAGCCCCTTAATTAATTCTGGATGTATTTAGCACTTTCTTCCAAAAGAGTTGCCCCTTAACCTTGACTGGGCTCCAGATAGTGTTTGCCCATGAAATGACAATTTTGCCCTTTTGCTCAAATAGAGTAATTTCTTCTTCTTTTCCTCCGCATGACTCCAAAATAGCTATAAACTCAAAAACAAACGTAAAATACAAAATTCACACGAAAAATAGCAAAGAAAGCATAAACTCTAGATAGTAAATACGGTGTATTCTACACCTATCAAATTCCCCCACACTTAGACTTTGCTAGTCCTCGAGCAAATCAAACTAAAACTTACAACTTCAAAGCGTTCAAGCGTCCCAAGCATCCAAGGAGTTATGAGGACATATAGTTTCTGCATGCTAGTAATAAGAAGTTAGAAATACTAAAGAACATATTCTCATTCTTAAATGTTGAGTGAGAAATAACCACACCATAATGAGAGAACGCGTGTTTGAGAAACGATCAATAAGCATTTCTCCTCGACTTCTGCCTCACCAAAAAGGATTTTATGATAATTGCACTCAAAAAGACGGCTTTTTTATGGGTCACACATGTGTGCATGTAGGAATGAAGAGAGAAATCCTGCGACACGTTGAATGGTGGGAAGGACAACTTCCGAAATTTTAAAAACCCACATCTTTTAATCATTTTGAAAAACCATTTTTCTAACTATCTCTAAGAAAGGAAATCAACCACTATTTTCGAGGATGAGATTACTTACTCACCTTCACATCCGATTGCCAATTATGATAACACCACTCTCACGACATCCAATAGAAACTTCTTCCGCTCCTCGTCTTGATCTCCTTGGTCTTCGGTTTCAACTATTGGTGATAAACTCTCGAATTTCATAAATCCTTAACAATTTGTAACTCATTTTACCTTAAATCCTTGTCGCTTGAAACTTCCTTATAAAATTTCCTTCCCCACGGCTTATTAAATAAATAAAAACAAAACAAATATTTCTCTTGTTTTTTTTTTATATCTTTTCTTTTCTTTTTTATGAAATTTTCAATTTTTTTTTTTTTTTTTGTTGAAACAAGAGAAATATAACAAAGTGAAAATAAAACAAACCGTGGCCGTGGGAGAAGTATTTTACCACTTGATTCTTCACAACTTGTATCGTCTCGAAATCATAAACTTCAACAATTCTCACCTTTTAATTTTCTTCGCTCTTGTGAATAAGTCTTTATACTTGGATATAGAATTACCTCATTGTATTGTAAGTCCTCAACATATATGTAAAATCCGCTCATTTGTATGTTGCTTTACTTGAGTTTGAAATTTGCTCTTTTTCTCGTTCCGTTGCTTGTAAACCTTAAACTTCTTCAACTTTCCTTGTAGATTTTGATGTCGCTCCTTGTTGATGATGAGGGTGTTTCTATGGATCCGTTGTTGTTGCGAGAGAGAATGGTGCTAACTGCAAATCGAACTACAAGAAGGAGGCTTTCATCTATAGATGTCACCCTTATGATTGACAAAATTAGCACTCAAGAGATCAAAGAATAGTGCTTCTATTGGTGGGAGGTTGGGTAGCTCACCATTCTACTCGGAATTAACGTACGGTGACACACGCTCAAAAGAAAGCTTTTTAGTATATGGAAAAATTTCTGGTCGGTGCCTCACATGATATGAATATGGGTAGTCTCCACTAATGATTGAACAGCAACTCTAATAATGCATTTCTCCCTGCACCAAATTTGCATCACCGGCATGATTAAATCCATTATTTAACACTCTAACAAGCAAGAAATCCGAACGTAGTTCTCTAACACTTCCAAGTTCAATTATGTCGGTCGAATTCTCTATGTAAACATACCTAGAAGTATGTTAGTGACTCTAAAATCTCTAAAAGTTGGAGGTTTTATGTAAAACTTTTTTTTTTTTTTTTAAAACTTTTTAATTTTTTTTTTTAAAATACATGCTTAACCATTCCCCCACACTTAAACCTTACATTGTCCTCAATGTAATTGAATCGTCCTAGTAAAATCAAGGTGGGAAATTTTAACATGATATGGAACAAGAAAAAGAAATAACAAAAAGCAAAAGGATAAGAAATACAAAACCTATGGGTTGCATCCCATTAAGCGCTTGTTTTAAAGTCGACGGCCCGACTTAGCTCTTCTGCACATTACTCCTCCGAGGGAGTGAATCTCCAAATGGAAGTTCATCCAAATTCACATAAGCGATGTTCTCATAGTATGGCTTCAATCTATGGCCGTTGACTTTGGAAACCGAATTGTCTCTAAGACTAGTAATTTCAACGCACCATGAGGAAAAACATTAGTAACAACATATGGTCCAATCCAACGGGACCTTAACTTTCCAGGAAATAGTTTAAGGCGAGAATGATATAAAAGGACTTTTTGTCCCACGATGAAGCTTTTACGAGAAATCATCTTGTCATGAAAAAGCTTGGTCTTTTCCTTGTAAATACGGGCACTCTCGTAAGCATCATTACGTATCTCCTCTAGCTCATTTAGTTGTAACTTCCTTTGTTTTCCCACATCATCATACTCCATGTTGAATTTCTTTATCGCCCAATAAGCCTTATGTTCAAGTTCAACCGGAAGATGACAAGCCTTACCATAAACCAACCGATATGGAGACATACCAATCGGTGTCTTATACGCCGTTCTATACGCCCAAAGTGCATCGTTGAGCTTAAAGCTCCAATCTTTCCTTGTCGTATTCACCGTTTTCTCAAGAATGGACTTGATCTCACGATTTGAAATTTCCGCTTGTCCACTAGTTTGTGGATGGTAAGGCGTACCAATTTTGTGTGTTATGTTGTACTTCTTGAGGAGAGCGTGGAAAGCCTTCTTGAAATGTGAGCCTCCATCGCTTATCACCACTCTTGGTATTCCATGCCTTGTGAATATGTTTTCTCTTACAAAATCACAAACAACTTGAGAGTCATTAGTCTTGGTGGCTCTAGCTTCCACCCATTTCGAAACATAATCTACGGCAAGAAGTATATAAAAGTTTCCATTCGAATTGACAAAAGGGCCCATAAAATTGATACCCCACACATCAAAAATCTCAACGGCGAGAATTGGTGTGAGTGGCATTTGATTTCGAGCACCTAGATTGCCCGTTCGTTGACATCTATCACACGATTTACAAAAAACATATGAATCTTCGAACAAGGTGGGCCAATAAAATCCACTCTCGAGAACTTTGAGAGCGGTGCGTTTCGAACCAAAGTGGCCACCACAAGCAAAAGTGTGGCAAAAGGAGAGAATGGATTGAAATTCGGAGTTAGGTACGCACCTTCGCATTATTTGATCAACGCCATATTTCCATAAGTATGGTTCATCCCACACATATTGCTTAGCTATCTTCTTAAGTTTCATCTTTTGGAAGTTAGACATTGTATTAGGTACTTTCCTTGTCACCAAGTAATTCACTATATCCGCATACCAAGGTGCCGATTCTTCCATGGAGAAAAGTTGTTCGTCCTAAAGCGGTCATGTAATGGAAGTTCTTCTTGAGACATAACAAGTCTACTAAGATGATCCGCAACGGTATTCTCCACACCCCTCTTATCACGAATTTCTATGTCGAACTCTTGTAGCAATAGGATCCACCGGATTAGTCTTGGCTTAGCTTCTTTCTTCTTTATTAAGTGTCAAAGTGCGGCATGATCGGAATACACAATAACCTTTGTGCCCACCAAGTATGATCGAAATTTTTCCAATGCAAAAACTATAGCCAATAACTCATTTTCCGTGGTAGAATAATTGATTTGTGCATCATTAAGGGTCCTAGATGCATAATAGATAGCATGGGACAACTTGTCCACTCTTTGACCCAAAACGGCTCCAACCGCATAATCACTAGCATCACACATTAATTCAAATGGAAGATTCCAATCCGGTGACTTGATAATTGGCGCACTTGTCAACATTTCCTTCAATTTGTCAAAAGCATCCTTGCATTCCTTGTTGAAGTCAAAAGGTACCTCCTTTTGTAATAACTTGCACATCGACATGGAGATTTTGGAGAAATCCTTGATAAACCGCCTATAGAAACCTGCATGGCCAAGAAAAGAACGGATTTCCCTCACCGAAGTGGGATATTGTAAGTTTCTTATTAAATCTATCTTTGACTTGTCCACTTCGAGCCCTCGAGAGGACACAATGTGACCAAGTACTATGCCGTGGTTTACCATAAAGTGACATTTCTCCCAATTAAGGACAAGGTTTGTGTCTATGCATCGTTTAATAACTAGTTCAAGGTTGTTTAAACAACCATCAAAAGAATTGCCATAAACACTAAAGTCATCCATAAATACCTCGATGATGCGCTCCACATAATCCGAGAATATACTTACCATGCATCTTTGAAAAGTAGCCACGCATTGCAAAGGCCAAACGGCATCCGTCTATATGCAAACGTTCCAAACGGACAAGTGAAAGTGGTCTTCTCTTGGTCCTCCGGTGCAATAACAATTTGATTGTATCCCGAATAACCATCCAAGAAGCAATAATAAGAATGCCCCGCTAACCGCCTCCAACATTTGATCAATGAAAGGCAAAGGAAAGTGATCCTTTCGGGTTGCGGAATTAAGCTTTCTATAGTCAATGCACACTCTCCAACCGGTTTGAACTCTTGTAGGAACAAGTTCATCGTCTTGATTCCGAACAACCGTGACTCCGGAATTCTTTGGTACCACTTGTACCGGACTAACCCACTTGCTATCGGAAATTGGGTAGATTACCCCCATACTTAGCAATTTGAGTATCTCTTTCTTCACAACCTCCATCATGGGAGGATTAAGCCGACGTTGAGCATCACGTACCGGCTTCACGTTTTCTTCCATTAGAATCCTATGCATGCACATGGATGGACTAATGCCTTTGATGTCCGCAATTGTCCACCCAATAGCCGTTTTGTGCTCTCTCAAGACTCTAAGCAAACGGTCTTCTTGTACCGGTGTGAGGTTCTTTGCAATAATCACCGGAAGCTCATCTCCATCTCCCAAGAAAGCATACTTCAAATGGTCCGGAAGTGGCTTCAATTCTAGTTTGGGCGCCTTCACAATAGATGGTACAAGTATTTCATCATTCACGGGTAAAGAGATATATGAAACATTACCCTTTTTAGCTTCTTGCAATGTCGCCAAAGCACCACACATTTCCACCAATTCCTTGGAGATTTCAACATCCAAGTTAGACAAGCCGTGGATGTCCAATTCAATGCTCTTTTGCAACACCACATCAAGTTCATCCTCTTGATTCAATTCCACCATTTGTTGCGCTAATGAATCAACCACATCAATGGAGTAAACGGAATGCACATCACTTGGATAGTGCATGGCTTCAAATATGTTAAAGTGTATTATCTCCTTGTCGAATTCCATAGTGAGTGTACCCTTATCAACATCAATCTTCGTTTTCGCGGTCTTCATAAATGGCCTCCCAAGAAGTAAAGAAGTAGATGACCGGTTCTCATTGTTGTCCATATACACCACAAAGAAGTCCACCGGAAAAATAAGCTCATTTACTTGCACTAGCACGTCTTCTACAAGTCCCTTAGGATATATGTCGACTTGTTTGCTAATTAGATAATAACTCTTGTCTCTTTCAAAGGTCCAAGATTCAAGGAGTCATATATTTCGCCGACATCACACTAATGGAAGCTCTCAAAATCAAGTAAAGCATGTTCAAACCTTTTCTTACCAATAGTAATTGGCACCGTGAAACCACCGGGATCCGTACACTTTGTAGGCATCTTCTTTAATAGCATAGCCGACGCACTCTCGCCAACTTTAGTAATTTCATTATCAAGCAACCTATCCTTCTTGATGCATAATTCCTTCATGAACTTGGCATACCTTGGAATTGTCTTGATGGCCTCAATGAATGGGATGTTGATTTCAATCTTCTTGAAGATATCCATAAGTGCCTTGTCTTGAGCTTCTTTCTTGTATTTAGCAAAACGACTAGGAAAAGGAGGTGGAGTAGTGAAAGTAGGAACCGGTTCCTTGGATTGGTCGGTTGGTGTTGAATTCTCCTTTGGTGCGACTTCCTCATTGTCTTTGACTACCTCTTCAATAGCTTCTTCATGATGACTTGGACCCTCCACTTGTCTTCCACTTCGTAAGGTAACCGCATTAACATTCTCTCTTGGATTCACAAATGGTTGTGAAGGAATTTTTGTGGATGCTTGAGATTTTAATAGGTTCACATCGGTCGCCAATTGTCCCATTTGAGTTTGTAAATCCTTGATGGCCGAATCGGTCTTTTGTTGGCTTTGTTGTAACATAGAAGTAAGACCTTGCATGCCTTGCATTAACGCATTGAGCTTGTCATCATTCGAAGAATCACGCTCCTTGACTTGTTGTGGTTGGAATTGTTGTTGAGGTTGGAAATGTGATTGTTGGAAACCACCTTGTTGCGCATATGGATTAGGAGCCACCGCTTGCTTGTTTGCATAACTAAAGTTAGGATGATCCTTCCAACCGGGATTGTAAGTATTGGAGTATGGATCGTACCTTGGCCTTTGATTTGGATATAAAGCATTTACTTGTTCGGTCTCACCATCCGGAATAATTATCTGCGCCATCCTTTGAATCATTATCTCCATGTTACCCATTCTTTGATCAAGATGTGATGATGAATCACTAACTTCATGCACTCGCCTAACCATGGGTTCATCTCTTGTGTAGAATTGTTGCGAGTTCGCAGCCATACTTTCAATCAACTCGGTAGCTTGGGTCACCGTCTTGTTCACTAGTGCACCACCACCCGCGGCGTCAAGAAGAGACCTATCACTTGGGTTGAGAGCTTCGTAGAAGTATTGGAGTATCATAACATTGCTGAATTGATGGTGTGGACAGCTTGCCACCAATCTCTTGTATCGCTCCCAACATTCATACAATGACTCTCCCACATGTTGCTTCAACCCACAAATCTCCTTGCGAATTTGAGTAGCTTTGGATGCGGGAAAATATCTCTCGAGGAAAAGTTTCTTCATCCCATTCCATGTTGTGATACTTCCTAAGGCAAATAATATAACCATTCCTTAGCATTGCCCGCCAAATAAAATGGGAAAGCTTTCAACATTGCTCCATCCGCATTAGTCTCCTAGGTGGAAGCATAGCCATAACTATGGTATAGAAGTCCATAAGATGTTTGTTTGGGTCTTCATTCACCATGCCATGAAACTTTGGTAACTCTCTAATCAACCCCGGCTTGATCTCGAAGGTTGAGTTAGTTTGGATACACCATTGTTGTGTATCAAGCCTGTGAGAAGCTAGGTCCTTGAGTGTACGATCAGCCATTGTTTCTTCCTCTTTGTCCGAATCTGTGAAATCACTTGATGAAGAAGGAGGAAGCGGAGTGTTAACCGCTCGAATGAAATCCTTTAGTTGAGTGCCGGATCGAAGACGTATTGGACTCGGTCTGCCCTTTTTAAGCATTCACCAAAGGTATAGCACTAAACAAGATTCTCGAAAACTAAGTTAGATACGGTATAGAATCTAACAAAGCAAGAATATAGCAAAAAGAAAAATAAAAACAACTAAAATCGTCCATTGCTCCCTAACATGCGCCAAAATTTGATGCGTGTCGTAGGTGCAATCAAATTAATATCTTATTTCCACTCAATTAAAAATAATATAATGGAAGTCAAGTTCGTTCCCATGAGGAGCAAGAGATTCTAGTTGTAAAAATTGTCACAAAAGGGGGTGTAAAAAGCAAAAGAAAATAAACAAAGCAATTAAAAGATAAAGTTGAAATCAATAAGAGAGACAAGATCAAGGAATCCTTCTTCGTTGCAAAACAATGATTCAAGTTATGTTCTTCTCTACTTGTTATTAGTCACAAATTATCACCAACCGTAGGTAAAGCAGCTAGATCGGTGCTAAACCCCTAAATCCCTTGTATCACCTGATACGGAAGTTCTCGACTCTCTGGATTCTATTTACCAAACCACCTAGTAGTAGATCACTCTAGATGTAATTTAAATAAACGCATTAAGATTTATGAACTTATTAGGTTAATATTAGTAGTTAGACTCTTAGATCAAGGTCTACTTGCTAACGTTGTTTTCACACACAATTGCTCCACGGAATCCCTCCGCAAGGTCTCGTACTCCCAATCGGTTTCGAATTCAACCGTAGCAGCAACACAACTTTCTATCCCTCGGTTCAATTCCATAAAGAGGAACATCTATCTTGGTTGAACATCGACCACCATTTCTTAGTGTTCTTCTCAATCTCTCGGATTCACAGCGGCAACAGCTCTCTCTCGGTTTCAGGTGTGGGATGAATACACGAAAATAATGAATAGAAGAGATGACTCTTCTCGATTTAGGGTTGGAGTTGGATCAAGTACACCCCCGTGGATATGTGCACTCCGATAATTACACCCACTCATAAATGATAAGGGTTACCTTGAATGACAGCCCCTTAATTAATTCTTCGGATGTATTTAGCACTTTCTTCCAAAAGAGTTGCCCCTTAACCTTGACTGGGCTCCAGATAGTGTTTGCCCATGAAATGACAATTTTGCCCTTTTTCTCAAATAGAGTAATTTCTTCTTCTTTTCCTCCGCATGACTCCAAAATAGCTATAAACTCAAAAACAAATGTAAAATACAAAATTCACACGAAAAATAGCAAAGAAAGCATAAACTCTAGATAGTAAATACGGTGTATTCTACACCTATCAACTACCATCTCTGTTTTAACATAACAGGCTCAAACAAACTTAGTCCAATGAAAGTCCACGAGAAAAACTCGTTCAAATTAAAATCAGGGAAATTCGGCCTCTGTAATTCTTTTTCCCGCCTTTTCCCATTTTTGAACGATAAAGATGAGGGTGGCCCCTATCCAACGCTGGACTCCCTTTAGCAGTGAGGTGCCCCTTAGCAGTGAGGTGCCCCTTGTCCAAATGAAGGGTGCCTTTAGTAGATTTCTCCCAAGAGCGCAAAAACCACTTTTCGAGCCAATTTCGCCGCACAAGTGTATTTCTCCAAAAACACCTACAAAGACATAAAAAGCCATAATAAATACGAAATCGAGCACTAACATTACAGAGAATTGAGACTAATATAGACACATAAATGCGTTTATCAAATACCCCCAAACTTATTATTTGCTAGTCCTCGAGCAAATCAAATCTAGAAAATAAAATCCTAACTCACTGTCGCATGCATCGTCGATTGCATTTAGCGTATGCAATAATCCTTTAAACCCCTAGGTGGCCCTAGTGGCCGAGTTATAGTCTCGGGAGGGCTTACAAGAGATATACCCACAAAACCTTTTACTCCGGACCCTAGATATCTACGCAAAACCTTGGAAGGCACTAAAGAATCTCCTTGGTTGGCATACTTATTAACTACAAGAGGAAGTACCCTGATGCGAAATTCCAATTGTTGTACACGAGTTTGCACTCAAGCATACTAAAATTCATATATAAGTCACAAAGCTCTACTCAGATAGTTTCTGGACATCATAACCGGAGTCAACCAATCACATGGATAGATTA
The DNA here is from genome assembly GCA_023531295.1 of Papaver armeniacum. Classification (NCBI taxonomy): domain Eukaryota; kingdom Viridiplantae; phylum Streptophyta; class Magnoliopsida; order Ranunculales; family Papaveraceae; genus Papaver; species Papaver armeniacum. The sequence goes on along the minus strand of JAJJWW010006613.1, from coordinate 44,404 downwards.
AGAAATGGATATAGAAAAACATAGATGGTTTTGATGTTGACTAAGGTGAACGGTGTTTCTCATATCTCGTCAAAGGCCACTGCCGAAATAAACCTATCCTAATGGACTGAGATATTGGTCTAGACTAATATCAACACACTGGCATATACAAGGGTACCAGTGGTCGATAATCCTAACTCTAGGTCAACACAACTGGCATATACAAGGGTTCCAGTGGTCGACTTTATTGAATTTATTCCAGTTGGTCTAATGGTCTGGTCTCAATTTTTTTTTTTTTTTTTTTAATCTCAATCACTCTATTTCACCCTAGCAGTGGTAACAACTTGAATCGTGAGCCCCACCAAATCACTTAGAAACATATTTTAAAGAAAACAAAATAAAAATAGAAGTGAAAAGGATTCAACGAGATATGGCGAAACTACCATGTTTTTTCTTTAATTCTAACACTTGAGCTCTGTGCTTTTATGAATAGACTCTTTAGATGTTTCCATCTAATCAGATTGGTTCCTCAACTCCTACAACCAAAATGCTTCCATCCACTTAGATTAGTTAGTGCCCTCCTTAATAAGCATAAATTTCTAGGCTCTGGAATTTAATAATGCAACTAAAAGTTTCTCCCATACCCCCAAACTTAAATCTAACATTGTCCTCAATGTTCTAAAGATAAAATTAAAAGCATGAACAAGGAGAAACTGTTACCATTTGAAGTAAAAGAGTTAAGGAAAGATATTACCGTGTCGCATGAATATTGGGTTACCTCCCAAGAAGTGCTAAGTTTAAAGTCTTCAGCCAGACTAAGAAAGGATTAGTCACCTTATAAAATCATAAAGTAATAGCCGGAATTTCTGTGGGTCATCAAAACCAAATAGAGCTATCACAAATAAAAAGAATCTCCAACCTTCCAAGAAAATTAACAAATAAAGCAAACCCTTGTCTAGTTTCCTGTTTAAGACAACTACATCTAGCCGTGGTTCGGAGTTCGAGCTCTATAACTCGGGTCGAGATAAAATATTTTCATGTGCTGTAATTCCTCAAAGCTAAGATCCGGTTCAGGTTGTAAAGTCTGTAAAAACTCAAATAAGAACTTAGAAGCACATAATAATAACCTGAATAATTGCGGATCCTTAAAGTCAATCAGTTTTGACTCACACAATTGACCACGATGAAACTGGCGGTCAATCATAAGAAAATGTGTCGATACTAATTTCCTAAAATAATTAGGTTTGGTCTCAGAACTTAATAACTGACACATTTTGAACTCATACATTCCCACAATTGGTTGAAAAATATTTGGTGGGAAAACAAAATCAATCTGGGTATCATAGCCTGGGCAAACCACATCAACCAGAGGATGGGTTTCTAACAACTGAACTTCCCTATGGACATCACTAGGTTCAGGAAAACGTGTATCAAGATAATCTTGTAAAATGGTTGAGGCACATATGTCAAGTCCCAAGTGAGGGATCTCTGTAAGAGCTAAAGGTAAGGCATAAGGAGAATGATAATCACCCCCAAACTTAGAGTTTTGGGTGTCTCTAGATAGACTAGCTACAATTTCCCTAATTTCTAGATCATCGGAATCCTGAAAATGTTGAATTGCTTTTTCTAGGTTGTACTCAGGTGATGCATCCTCACTCAAATTTAAAATCTCTACGAGTTCATCTTCTTTGTCTAAGACTAATGTTTCTAAATCGTTTGACTCTAAAACAATATTCTCATAATAAACTCGTTCCTCAAAACTATCATCGGCTTTGTAACTAGGAAATTCTACATCGTCTAAAACGGAGATACTTCTACTCAAATCCTCGTCCTTTTGAATAGGTGAATAATTATTAAAATTATTTGGATTTGAACTATAAATAACATGATCATTATAAAGCTCAGTTGGAGTAATAAATTCCTGTTCACTATGCCCACATATTTCAAATTCTTCATCAACACTATCCTCATCATAATCATCATCATAATAGCATGAAAATGGTTGAACCTTATTTAAAGTAGTGTTACCAATTCTATCCTCGTCATCCTGATTATGTGAGTAACCATCCTCATTTTCAAGGGTACTATTGGAAACACTATATTGGAAATTAAGACTACATTTTATGAGTCGACTCACATGACTTCCTGATTTTATCTAGGAAAGAAGGTTCACACGTTGCATTGCTTTCGTCCATAACTAAGTTATTCATCTCAGCTGAACTACGTGTCGACTCAAGTAACTTTTGTGCTTTGACTCACCTAACTTACGTGCGGACTCTAGTAGAGAGGAATTTTGCTCGTATGACCGGTGGGCGTATGGATAGTAATTGGGCTCACCATGGTATGGACCATAACCTTCAAAAGGCTGATGTTCCCAACCACTATTCACATTATGGTCAAAGTAGTAACGTCCATTTTGAAACTCAGTCGGATATTCGTTGTATTGGTTATTGTAATACCAGTTCGACATTCTATTGCAGGGGTGTGAGTTGTCACACAAAATAAAACCCACTGATAGGGGATTCGTGGGTGGATAGAGTCTTACCTCCCGTACCAGACAGGCTATGAACCGTTGAAGTCGACTCAGGCCAGCGACTCCTATGTCAGTGTACGAACCCGAGGGGCGGAGACAGTATCGTAACTGTCGCCCTTCCCTGCAAACAGTTTATATTTAATTTCAACCCTTCCTTAGGGTTTTAAAAATAATGTCCAGGTCCAGTAATAAAGTCCAAAAAGTGTCCAAAAATAAAAAGAAAAATTACAAAAATACAACCCTATTTACAGTTTCTAAAAATAAAACAAAATAACTATATACAAAATCTTCTTCTTCACTCCTTTTGAATTCCTCTTTTCTTTCCTTCTTTGGCGATGCTTTCCTTTTATAGCAATTTTTCCTTCCTTGTAGCTTCGCTCCAAATCTGAAAAGAATCGAAAAACACCAAAACGCGTAAAAAAGAACAAAAAATAATAAAAATAAAAATAAACCTAAAACAAATCTAAATACAAGTCCGCGTCGGCGGCGCCAAAAATTGATGTGGTTTTTAAGTTGTTTGTAAAGTGGTAGTAAAAGTTCGTTCAACTCGGTCTTGTAAAGGTTTGATTTAAGAAAACACTAAAAACGAAGAAAATATATTCACAAGATTGTCACAATGTCGAGAGATACTGAGACTCGAGATTCTACCATAAACTCATTCATGCGATTCATATATTTATTCCAAACAATTATAGCTCCAATAAAATATTGACTCTGTTTCTTTGCCAAGGTAGATTTTTGAAAAGCAACGACTGTATATCTAAAGCATGGGATATCAAAAGACTTAACCTAAGTATAACCCATCAATTGAAATCACAACCATTCAATAAAAACCATAAAACAATTAACAATCCATGCAAAAAGTCATGAAAGAATTAAATATAATTACCACACGCATGAAATATGTCTTCCTCCGTCATCCTAGTGTTGGGGTTTAGCTCCTCATATTATTCACGTGCTCAAAATAATTGTTCATAGCTCAAATAGGTGAAAAACAAGAGAAAACTAATAAAGCAAACAGTTTGCAACGCTGTAGAGGCATTACAAACAGCTCTTACAACGGGTGTTGAACTGTTACAGAGAAAAGATGACAAGATTATGATATGTGTGATCTAATATTGTTCAACAACGATACTTGTTTTGTGCTTTTAGAATACGACTGCCTCTGCGACTGTTCTTTGCAGCTTAATGTTCTTTAGATTAGGGTTCTTGAGAACGACACTTTTGTGGTGTCGTCTGCAACTCTTCTTCTTCTTCTTCACCTGCTGCTGCTACTTCTCCTCTGCAGCGATTTCTCTCGCTCTAAACCTACCCCCCAAAGTCTCGACCCCCTCTATGAACTCCTAGCATCTCTTATATACTCCACATGCCCCAACTTTCTCGATCAAATCTTCCCAAAAATAAATTCTTTTCTTCCCTGCAAGTCACGGGTTTTTCTCCTTTTTAATCTCATGCGTCTCCCAGTTTTAATCCACCGTCTCTCCGAAAAGTGAAAACAAATCTTTAGAAATATATTCTCTAATTCTTTCCGCACGCAACTACCAATAATATCTCTTTTTGGTCTTTCCATGTTTTGATGCAACGACTACCATCTCTGTTTTAACATAACAGGCTCAAACAAACTTAGTCCAATGAAAGTCCACGAGACAAACTCGTTCAAATCAAAATCAGGGAAGTTCGGCCTATGTAATTCTTTTTCCCGCCTTTTCCCATTTTTGAACGATAAAGATGAAGGTGGCCCATATCCAACGCTGGACTCCCTTTAGCAGCGAGGTGCCCCTTAGCAGTGAGGTGCCCCTTATCCAAATGAAGGGTGCCTTTAGTAGATTTCTCCCAAGAGCGCAAAACCCACTTTTCGAGCCAATTTCGCCGCACAAGTGTATTTCTCCAAAAACACCTACAAAGACATAAAAAGCCATAATAAATATGAAATCGAGCACTAACATTACAGAGAATTGAGACTAATATAGACACATAAATGCGTCTATTGATGTGATTTTAACAAGTTGTAGAAAGTGGTAGTAAAAGTTCGTTCAACTCAGACTTGTAAAGGTTTGATTTAAGAATTAAAAAGAGAAAACGCTAAAATAAAGAAAATATGTACACAAGTTTTGTCACAAATATCGAGAGGTGCTGAGACTCAGGATTCCACCAATTCTTATATTCATGTGGTTCAACTATTAATTCTAGACAATTATAGCTTATAAGATATTGACTCTTTCTTTGCCAAAAATAGATTTTATAAAGTATTAGATGTAAATCATAAGCATGATGCATCAAAAGTTCTTAGACTAAGCATACACCATCAGACAAAATCACAAATAATCAAGAAAAATCATAAATCAATTTAGAATAGTGCAAAAGTCATAAAAGAATTAATTAGGATTACCACATGCGAAAAGAATGGCTTCCTCCATTGTCCCAGTGTTGGGGTTTAGCTCCTCATATTATTCACGTGCTCAAAATAATTGTTCATAACTCAAATAGGTGAAAAACAAGAGTAAACTAATAAAGCGCATAGGTTTGCAAGTCGAAAAGGCGTTACAAACAGATCACATGTAAGAAATAAGACTGCCCTTTAAACGATACTTTAGTTCTCAACTGTTGAATAGCGATAGTTCTCTGCGACAGTTCCTTGCGCGTCTTATGTTCTTCGTGTTCTAGGGTTCTTGAGAACGACACTTTTGTGGTGTCGTCTGCAACTCTTCTTCTTCTTCTTCTTCACCTGCTGCTGCTCCCGTACCTCTGTAAGTTTTGTTTCTTCTCTGCAACTACCCAGAAATATCCCCCCAAGGTCTCGACTCGACCCCCAATTACTCTGCTCCCTTCTTATGACTTCCCCGGACCATATATATACACTTCAATCCCCAAAAATTCCGAGAAAATCTTCACTTTTCCTTTGCTGCCAAGTTACGGAACTTTCTCCATAATCTTCTCTACACACGTCTTTTATTCCCTTTTTTCCAACTCAAACATATCTGTTTTAATGAATCATATCTCAGAGAACAATCCTGCCTTTATTTTGTTTCCGTACCTGCCATATATATATCCAACAGTTCACGGGAATATCCCTTCCCTGTTTAACAAAAACTCGAAAATACTTCCTTTTTAATCGAACCCGAAGCTATTACCATCTCTGTTTAGTCTTGACACGTCGTTACCAATCCAAAGCAGCAATCGAATCTGCCCAAAACTCTAACAATTTCAATCCAGGGAGGTTCGCAATTTTCTTTTACCTGAGCCGAGAAGATCATGGAAACAGCTCTTTTGTTTTCTCTAATCCGAGCCCATTACCAAGCCTGTTTAGCTCTAACAGGCCAATACAGTCTAATCCATCAAGAGAATCCCGTTAAAATCTCACCAAACTCGATCCAGAAATCATGCAGACGAACAAAAACTTTTCCCGCCAAAACCGTTCTTTTGAAATGAAAGAGATGGAGTGCCCCTTATCCTGATGCTGGGGTGCCGATATTGATTTGGGTGCCCCTTAGTAATTTGGTTACTCCTTATCCAAAATGGAGGTTTGTATAGTAATTTTCTCCCACGAGCGCAAAAACCACTTTTCTAGCCAAATTCGCCGCAAAAGCTTATTTCTCCAAAAACACCTACAAAGACATAAAATAACCAAATAAGTACAAGATCGAGCACTAACAATATACATAATTGAGATCCAAATAGACACATAAATGCGTCTATCATCTATCATGAAGTCTAATCTCAACTACACAATTTATGTCCTAGTCTGAGACATCTATAAATAGGCTAGAAATCAAAACTTATAGTTTTGATCACTAACATTGACAAACATGCTTGAGATAACAACGCATGTGAGTTCGACCAAGCAGTGCTCTAACACAATCATTGAAACATTCTTAGAAGACGATAATAGATGTCTCACACAACTATTAGCTCCAAAGCAATTTTCAAGTGATCGAATGATCAATACGAAACATTCCGAGTCTACACCAAATGATTGTCTCACACAAATCATGTAAGATGTTACAAGGCGATTTTCACATGATCATCTTTTGACTTGCGTCAAGAATAAAAGATGAACTTGGTTAAAGCGAAAGCTTATCAACACATATTTCGAGAAATAGATAAGCGAGATAAACTCGGCTCGAAATATCAAATGTGTATAATTGAAGTCTCAATACGACTTTTGTCTCAAATAGGAGATAGAGTAGTTAGACTTTTGAGTGATAGATGAGTTCAAGTCTCCATACACCTTTTGTTGATGAAGTTCCACAAGTTACCTTAAGTAGTTCTTCGTTTTCATTTGATGAACGCCGTGAAGTCTAAAGCTCAAATACACTTTCTATCCTAATCCGAGACTTAGCTATAAGTAGACTAGAAATCAATACTTATAGTTTTGGCAAATAAACTTGACAAACAAGCTTGAGATAGCAACGCTTGCGAGTTCGACCGAGCAGTGCTCTAACAGAACCACATATTTCTCAAGTTATATTCATTTTTTTTTATCCTTGAGACGTTTGTCGCGTAAATAATTAGACTAGCTTGCATGGACAAGAATTTCGAGTCGAGAACTAATTTTTTAGTTAACGAATTTCTCGAAATATAATGACTAAGCTTAATGAACATCTGTTCATACTTGATGAATTATGGTGGAGAACAATTTCTTTTTCGGAACCAAAATCATGATTCAAGTTTATCATTCTAAAATAGCCTAGAACAGTGGTATGTGACATTGATGCTATTCGGGAATGTTTCGAATTGACTTAGAGAAAAATATAGAACAACAATATTCGGAATACAAGACAGCGTTATCATTCTTACAAACTAAGAAAACTGTTATACGTCTGAAGCCATATTGCATGTACTCGTACACGTAGCGGAGTAGCTATATATCGACTTAACAATTTGTGTGATGCGCATATTCATATGCACATCATGAGAAATTTTTTTGATTCGTGATCCAGATTGGTATACATATTCGTATGCAAACCATTTTGGAACTGTGTTTATGGAACTAGGTTTAAATATCCAAACCTGTATGCGAACCAAAACAATTTTGTGTTCCTGAACTCGTTTCGTACCCAAACCGGTACCCAAACTTGAAAAGCTCTTTGGACTCCAGAACCGGTGAGAGTCTTTAGGTTTCCAAACCGGTTCGCAAACTGGAAAAGTTCTGTCAACTCCGGAACTCAGTTTTGCTTCTTAGTTTGCAAACCGGTTCGCGTACTATGACTCAGCCGATTCACGAACGGCTTATGTATTTGTACTTTTTGCATTTAAAAATCATGTCGATTATGTTCAAGTGTGATTAAATTCTTTCTATGAGATAATTTGTATTTGATCAATTCTCTAAAACACTAGACTCATTTGGTCACATGATTGTGACTCAAGATTAATTTCTTTGTGTTCATGAAAATGAGTGTTAAGCTTTTAAGTTCAAACCGGCTAGTTTCGGCTAACCATGTTGAACATAGTCTTTGTACACGGTTTGGTTACAGTTTTACCTTACCAGAGTGTATATCTTGTTTATGTAAATCGGATTCAAAGTTTTCATCTAACGATGAATATTGTTTGCTTGGTTCCAAAGATATATTAGCTTAAACCTAAATCAACCTATGCTTTGAATGTCTATAAAACGGGAACTCTTGGCAACTGGGATCTTGGAATCCTGACACTACTTTTTGGTGTGTCCTAGTTGTATCTAGAGTCGTCCTCTCAAGAAAACTTTTAGGGTTTAGCGACTATAAAGACTTCATTGGGATTTATGAACCAGGTCCAGTTATCTTTATCTTGATAACTCTAGTATCCTAATCTTGATAGATTGTCGAGCTTGCTCCATCAATCAAGATAGATAGAAATCACAGAGTTCTCATCGTCTCAACTTTGTGATTCCACATGTTTTATACTTGTGAGGTGAATAATAATCTGGGCTGCACTTCGGGTTGCATAAGTTCAGATTTTGAGTATAGCTAGACTTTTGTCAAATTGCTATCGATTTCCATTACCTTGATCTTACGTTTGAATAGACGAGGGTACCTAAATATACCTCAATCTAAAAAATTTCCACATATAAGTCATTTCTCTGAAAGTGATTGTCTATGGACTGAGTCGAGACGATACAACTAATCGGTTCACACTTAGTGTGATCGTCTATGGATACGAGATCAAGACAATACAAAAACGAAGTATGTTTACTTGATAAGAGGTTCGGACTTAACCAAACACTATAGGATTACTATCAAGTAAATAGGAATTAACGTTTATGTATTTTACTTTCTAATTATAATAAAAACAATTATAATTGCGGAAATAGAAAAGTAAAAGACACAACAAGATTTTGTTAACGAGGAAATCGCAAATGCAGAAAAACCCCGAGACCTTGTCCAGAATAGAATACTCTCAGGATTAAGCTGCTATACAAAATCAAACCAACTTCGTATAGTTGAGACCAAGCAACTAAACCTATAGTTCACCTAGTTCCATCTTTATTCCCACGCCTCCAACTTATAAATAAGTCACGTACTTGGAACAATTCCTTTGGTTCGTATTCCAAACAGTAAAGGAACAACAAATCTGTTTGGTATCAACTCTTTTCAACCAAGTGATGTGAGTTCGACAAAAGGCTCTTCCGTTTATCTCAATAAACTCCTTTGTCAGGTCCTTAGATATATTTACTAACAATTACCGAAGTAATCGTCTAGATTTTGCAATCAATACTTTGAATCACAAAGAATTGTATTGATGCCGATCTACTCAACTAATAAATCCAATCTACAACAAGGATAAACTGATTATAGTTGGATCCTCTTTAACCGAAACAAGTATTATGCACACCAAATATTATGAACCCAAATCAGAAATCTTCAAAGTTTTCTTTGTCTTCAAATCTTCTTGATCTTCAATAAACACCTGCACACAATCAACTTGAATCTCTTATGATCAATCATGCACAGAACAGAGTTTGTTAACAATGGATTATCACAAGACGTCTTTAGATCTACAAACAGTCTAAAGATCCCCGTCAAAACTTCGATCTAGTTTGAGTGAATCTTATATCGAAGATAGAAGATTCTCAAGCATAAACAAACTAGGTGCAATCAAAGTTCAACAATTGTTAGTCAATCAAATCAATCGAAAACTAATAATAAACCGCAATTATCTAGTTTCCCACCAACGGTACTAATAGAGATTCTCAATCCCAAAGAAGTCTTTAAACCGAGCGTACCGTAAGAGATTTCGCCTAATTAGGTTACTTTCCTCTCCGAATAGGCGTTTCCACCAGTAACAACACAACTAGGTAGTTTTGCTGGCTCTGAGGATTAGTTTGCTAGAAATGCAAACTTTGGTATTTATAGACCAAGAAAGTTTGGACACCGAGGAATTTCCAAAAACGAAAATATTCTCAAGATATGCAATATATTCCAGATTCGGTTTCCATAATTCCTGGAAATGCTTTGTCCAAACATTGACAAAAAATCTCTTAGAAAATCTCCAATTAGTAAATGCACATTACCAATTTTCATTTTCCAAAAATAAAATTAAAAACCTTAATTAAAAATTCTCAACTTATTTTTCGATCCGGGATTTTTCCTTTAGCTATTAAGGAATATCTTTGAACAATAAAAGATAAGCGTTACTGCACATGTTCAAATTATGTCGACATCTTTACTTTGTAAGTCCTCTTTCATACTTACAATCTTGAAACCGATTTTCCACACTTCCAAACGAGTTTAGAATTGGTTCATTCGACTTTCAAGAACTATGTGATTGATTAAGAACACTCAATCATAAATCATGGGTTTCACGGTTCTACCAAAACAAGTTTCGGTTCTACCTCCATGTGAGTATTGTGCATAGTCACACTAGCTTTCCAAAAATTCGGTTAACTAGGTACTAGGATCGGTTCCCCACATACTGATAGGGTGTAGAATACATCCTATTTACTATCTATTGTTTATGCTTTCTTTGCTATTTTTCTTGTAAATTATGTATTTTACGCTTGTTTTGAGTTTTATAGCTACTTTGGAGTCGCACGGAGGAAAAGAAGAAGAAATCACCAAAATTGAGCAAAAGGGCATAATTGTCATTTCATAGGGCGAGCACTATCTGGAGCCAAGTCAATGTTAAGGGGCATCTCTGTTTTGGAGAATTATTAAAGACCCTAGGCGTGGTTAAGGGGAGACCAATAGGCTAGCCCTTATCAGAGTAACCAACTATTATGGAGCACCAGCTTGGGGTGTATTTTAGCAGTGGGGTGTCATCATCCTACCCTAATCTATAACCCTATGATCGAGAGGATCTTCTCTCATTCAGTTCTACCAGAAATTGAGAGAGACGAAAAGGGCAGGGGCTGCTGTACCATTTCCAAGAGAGATGTGAAGAATTGATTGAAATCGAGAACGAAACAAAGAATGGGGTATGTTGTTCAAGACCCTGTCGTTGCTGTTGAAGGATGATTCGATGGGTCTGTGGTTGAGAGAGATCGAGAAATAATGAAGGAGATAGAGCTGCTGTTGTCCGAGGATCTGAAATCGAAAAAAAAAGGGTTTACGGTGGAAGAACGAGATTGGTTTTGTGCTGAAATTAAAGAAGGTTTGAAGATGGGTTTCGAAGAATTGATGTTGCTGCTGTCGAATTACAGATAGAAGATTGAATTTGACTGAGGTGCTGGTGAATCGATGAGGTTGAAGAGCTCGTTGTTGCTGTTCGATGGGTTCTGATTATTGATCAACAAAAGGAGGAGAGAATGGTGATGCAATTCAGTTCAAGAACGGTGGTGAGCTGCTGTTGTGATATGAAATTGGAGATGGGTCCTGTGTTGGTGTTGTATATAAAGGCAAGAGCTGTTGGCTAATTGAAGCTATATTTCAAGACATGAAATTGATGAAGCTGTGAGCTGCAATAGATGTATGTGTAGGGTTTCTGAGACAGGGAATGGAGCTGAAAAGAATGGCCTGAAATTATGGCCGGGAAGTCCTGTAATTAAACGAACTCTAGGATTTTGATTCCAGTGAGTCAACTCGGAAGCCGGTTTTTAACTCGATCCGACCCAGCGAATCAGCCAACTCAGAAGCCGAGTAAGAAGCTGACTCAAAGCTGACTGAGACGCCTCCCTTGACCCGCTGACTAACAGTTTGACTGATTTGACCGTTAGTCATAACGGTGGACTGACGGAATATTCCGTCGAATATTCCACTGACGGAGAAATTCTCAGGTGGCCGGCGGTGACTTTTCCGGCCGGATTCCGGCCATAATACCAGTTTTCCGGCGAGCCAAAAATTCCAGAATTTTCTATGGATTTCTCTCATGGGTGTGAAGACTTGGACTAGGAATTGGATGGAGAATTGAGCTCAAATTTGGAAAGAGAAGATGGAAGAAGAGAAAGATTTGAATTTGGAAATTGAATTGCTAAAGGAAAAGGATTCTATTCCTTGGAAGATTTGGAGAATATTGAAGCCTATAAATAGAGAAGTTCTCTATATCTTTTACACATCTCTACACACACAACACTTTTCTTTTCTTATTCTTTGTGTGAACTCTTTAGCATGAGTAGCTAATTTTATTATTGATTGAGGATGAATTCCTAGTTCTTAATATGATTTAAGTTTTTGTTTTCAATTCTATCTTGAGGTTTTTCACATGATTATCTTTTGTTTTTACTAATAGGAATGATCTTAATGACATTCATGATTGATTGATAGATTGTTTGGGTGGCCAACTAAATTGATTTGTCGGTTTAATCTAAAGCTAGTGAAAGTTAGGGGATAAGTAATCGTTTCTTGACTCTTTACATAAGTAGCAAACACGAGACCTTGCGGAGGGATTCCGTGGAGCAATTGTGTGTAGAAACAACGTTGGCAAGTAGACCTTGATCTAAGAGTCTAACTACTAATATTGACCTAATAAGTTCATGAATCTTAATGCGTTTATTTAAATTACATCTAGAGTGATCTACTACTAGGTGGTTTGGTAAATAGAATCCCGTGTCGAGAACTTCCGTGTCCAGGTGATATAAGGGATTTAGGGGTTTAGCACCGATCTAGTTGCTTTACCTACGGTTGGTGATAATTTGTGACTAATAACAAGTAGAAAAGAACATAACTTGATTCATTGTTTCGTAACGAAGAAGGATTCCTTGGTCTTGTCTCTCTTATTTCTTTCAACTTTATCTTTTAATTGCTTTGTTTATTTTCTTTTGTTTTTTTACACCCCCCTTTTGTGACAATTTTTACAACTAGAATCTCTTGCTCCTCGTGGGAATGAACTTGACTTCCATTATATTATTTTTAATTGAGTGGAAAAATCTTGAATTAATTTGTTGTGGTACGACACGCATCACATACTTATGGTAACTACTTGTATTTGTTGTACATGTCCATAGGATCGGTTCCCCTTTCACTAAAAACTTGTTGCACATGTTCATAGGATCGGTTCCCCCATCTACTAAAAACGTGTTGCACCTCTTACAAGGATCGATTTCCCTTTTGTGATCGGTTTCACCTCTTCATAGGATCGATTCCCCTTTGCCTAGAGTTGGTCATACCAATAACACTAAATCGATCATACCATCTCAGGTGATCACTTAAGATCGGTTTCACTAATAAAAGTTATACCAATATAAAAGTCAGGCCTTGTGAATAGTTTTACCAAGAACATAAACAAGTCATGAGCGGTTATACTAATCATACATATTGGTAGTTCAAAAGATATGCAATGAATCAGAATACCAATAAGCCTAGCGATTTCCCTTTCGATTCACGAAACAAGTTCATGAATTTACTTCCTTTAAACTAATGTAAAACATTGTTTCCTAGGATGAAATCTTCACCTCATACCCATACATAATCACAATAACATTCAAACGATTATGTCGATGTCTTATATACGAAGTTCAAAATATAAGCGTTATACTTTGTATTGTATTCCTTAATACTACGTCTAACTAGAGTGTAATCATTCATGCTTCGCAGTTATGTTTTCAATATGCACGACTTGAAAGATACGTTAGGGAATGAAACAGTTCAAGTCAAATATCACTAACCTCAAGTGGAAGGATGATGTTGTCGTTGTAGCTCCTTACTTCTCCACTTCTTCAAGTCTTCGCAATACTTGTAATATCTCATATCCTAATACTTTCAAGCTAACCTATACGAAGTTGACTCTAGTACATAATCAAGCGACTCTTTAAATGAGTTTTGGTTCACTAAAATATGACAACCAAACTAGATATACCAACGCTTGGTGGGTTCAACCGAGCTATGCTCTAACAACGTTGATTTAGCTCATAAGTTTCGATCGTAATCAGGAAATCAATTATATATACTTAATCTATGGGAGGCAGATTTGGTTTAAATTCTTCAATTGAGTTAGCAACTCTTAGTTAGCGTGACATCATCTAAGGGAATCAATTGCGCGGAGTCCTGCTGGGATTCAAGAGGCGTAAGTAGTGCGACTGTACCTGAATCAGTGGGAGACTGAGTTCGGGCTCAACTATATTCCAGACTGAAGTTAATTTGTGGTAGGCTAGTGTCTGTAGCGGTTTAATACAGTTTGGTGTTCAATCTGAACTAGGTCCCGGGGTTTTTATGCATTTGCGGTTTCCTCGTTAACAAAATTTCTGGTGTATGTGTTATTTCTTTTTCCGCATTATATTGTGTATCTTGATAATTGAAATATCACAAGTTGTGCGTTGATCAATCATAGTAAACACATATGACCTAGTTTGTTGGATACGACTTGATTGATCCTTGGACATTGGTCTTTGGTATTGTCCAAGAACTTTCTTTGTAATTAGGTTCACAGATTCAATTCTGTAAACGTTCTAATAACAAGAGAGAAAGAGATATAACTCTAGACACTTTCCTTGATTGAGCTTTAACTCTTGGAGTTGTGTTGATTTTGTCCATACAGATTGCCTACGAAAAAGTTGGTGGTGTATTTTGGTACCCCCAGTGGCCAGTGTTTTCAGATTGTGTGATGAACTTTGAGTTGATTCCATGCCTAGAAAACTATGTTGACTACATGAGTTTAAGAAAGTAGACTTGCAAAACTTGTTTCCTAGTTGAAAGGGATCAACAAGATTATTGATGGTCTGATTCTTATTGGGTATCTCTAGCCGGACCAATCCCTACTTGGGGATCTCTAGCAGGACCGATACCTACCTTGGGTATCACTTGTAGGACTGATCCCTAATAGCAATTATATTTCCGATTTCCGTATACACTTTAGGGTTTACATGGATTTAGGAATATGAGTTGCTATTTAGGAAAGTACACTATGTCAACATTATGAGTATTTGAACATATGCTAAAATCTTATTTATTTATTGTTCAAAGATATTCCTTAATACTCAATGTGAGATCCCGAACCGAAATATTTGAGAATCTTTTTTAGGTTTTTCGAGTTTATATGTATTTACTTTCCTACTAGTAAAACATATCCCTGGAGAATATATTAGTAATATATACTTGTATGTTAGATAATATTGAGTTGCCATCCATGAGGGATTTCGGTATATTAGTTGGATATTAGAAAAAACCGAAACTTGGTATTTATTGCATATCTTTTGTATTTTCGTTTATAGAAATTCCTTGGTGCCCAATCTATCTTGGTCTATAAATAGTAAAGTTTTTTCCTCTTATAAACTTATCCCGGCACACACACTTCATTTTGTAGTCTTTGTGATAATCGACTGTTAGTATTATTCGTGACTATCTTGGAGAGAAAAGTAATCTAACTAAGCGAAATCTCTTACGTAAGCATCTAGAAGTACCGTCGGTGGGAAACTAGAGTCGTATTGTTATTTTGGTTTTTGATTAGATTGAGCTAAGATCTGATTATCTTGATAATCTAGATCTTAGTTGATATGAACCGATAGGAAGGAGTTTATATTATTCAAACGAATAGCCTTTGTATGACTCAACAATATCTCTGATTAATTTCTTGATATTTAGAGCGGTTTCCAAATACAATTTATTCCTTTACTGTTTAGGAATACGATCCAAAGGAGTTGAGTGATAGAAGTCTTCACAGCGGCTGAAGCAACTTAAGATAGTGGATTCTATCTTAGGATTCACGTGCGTTGACCATATTGGTATTAGGCGCATGGATATTGAAGGAACTAGGTAACTTGGAGTTATTTTACTTGGTCTCAACTATACCAAGTTGGTATTAGTCTTTGTATAAAGGCTTAATTCTGAGAGTACTCAAAACTGGACTAGGTCGCGGGGTTTTTCTACATTTGCGATTTCCTCGTTAACAAAATCTTGTTGTTTGCTTTTACTTTACTTTTCACGTTATAATTATTATTTTAGTTATTATAATAAAGTAATTTCACTCTATGTTAATCAAATACTTGGTTTGATCCCATAGTTGGTTTGGTCTGAACTTATACTACATACTATGTAAACATCTTGTGGTTGCTTTTTCTTGACAGTCTCTGTTGATATCGAAAATATTGTGGTTTATATACAAAGAAAAAAATATCATATGTGAAAAGGTAAAAAAAAAATATCATATAATAAGTTTTGCATATACTACCCCCGTTTCTGAAAAAGTGTTACTTTCACTTTTTCATTTTAGCCTAAAATTAGGCCAAATTGAAAAAGTGAAAGTAACACTTTTCCAGAAACATAGGGAGTATAAGTTAAAATTTAAAGACATCGTTTTCTTCAAAAGTTTAAAAGAGGCAAAATTCGTAAATATATAAAAAAAAGCGGGTTTTTACGAATCCTAAATTAAAGATTGGTATATGTTTCTGAAAATGTGGGTAAATATTAATTAAAAAAGTATAATTTGGATTTGCTATCTCAAGGGCCGGTGTTGTTGGTAAGGTATTTTTAGAGCATTGCTCGGTTGAACCCACAAGTTTTGCTATCTCAAGCTTGTTGTCAATACTAGGTAATCAAAACTATATCTTGATTTCTAGTCTACCAAGTAAAGTTTCGGATATGTTAGAATTGTAATTGAGTATCAGAGATCACCCTAGACTGAAGATCGATGAAGACATTTGGTGAACTTATGTATCAGGTATATATGTGAAGACTGAACCATTCTATTTTACTTATTATACCATCATTTTATCTATAGAGACTATGTCGTATGACTTATAGTAGAATTACAAAAAAGATGTTTCGAGTCAAGCTTGTCTTGTGAAAAATCTTGAAATATGATTTAGCGATTAGATGTTCATAGGTCCTTAACAATATTAGTATTATGAATTGATTTGTGGATCAATTGAAATTGCCCATGCAAATGATTATATCACTTGGGAATGTTTCAAACATCATAAGAGAGAAATATGAAGTTACTAATATTTCTACTCAGGGTAGGTTGGCGAACTAGTTCGCAAACCATAGATATCTGAGATATAGAAATACAGGAAGGTTGGCGAACAAGTTCGCAAACCGCAAGTTTAGTTGGGAACAATTCACGAACCGGTTGGCGAACCGTGGTGAACTGAATTTTATAAGTTGGATAAATAGGCTAGTTGTTGGCAAACCTAGTTCATAAACTGTGGTCAACTGAGTTTGTAGTCTATTTGGGTTAGCTAACCTGGTTCATGAAGCGTACCACCCTGATTTGTGAACAAGCCCTACGGTTGGCGAACCGTTGTACCAACTATCCCGAAAATGTTTAGCAGATGCTCAAAGACTTTTTTTTTTTTAATATGTTTAGCATTGCTAGAACTCTCTTAAACACTTCTAAGACTTCATTGATTACTTAAACACTTATGTGTTTGTATCATGATTAATTTCTTAGGTGTTTAAATGAACATTAAATAGCTTTCAGTTATTCGGCTAACTTGCAAAACCAAATAGTCATTATACACGGTTCCGTAACCCAACCTATGTGCATAGTCTTTTATTGTATTTTGAAGACCTGAATTGTTTGCTTGATTCTCAAGTTATCATAGCTTGAATTCTAAGCTAACCCTGGTCTTTGAAAACTATAAATAGAGCATTGCTGTCAACTGGAAAAATCAATCCATGACACTTTGTCTCCTAGTTGATTCTAGAGTCATCCTCTATTGACCTAGGTTTCCTGTGTGAAACGTTATTAGGTCTACGACTAAAAGATTTCACTTTGGGGATTTGTGAAGCCGGGTCCGACTATCTTTAACTTGATAGTTCGTGTATCCTGATCTTGCTTTTATGTTATCGAGTTTTGCATAATCTCTTTCAAGCAAGATAGATAGTAATCGCAAAGTTCACTTCGTCTTAGACTTTGTGATTCCTCAAGATAGATATTTAAAGGTTGATCTTAGTTGATCTTTTGAAGATTGTTCTTGAGAGGTAGATAAGAATCTAGGCTGCTCTTCGAGAGTCGTAAGTTCCATATTAGTGAGGTTTAAGCTTTGTCTATTGCAAAAAAATTTCCACACCTTGATCTTTGATCTAAACAGAAATCAAATAGGCTTATCTGTTAGAGGCAGATTGGTGTCAAAAGTCTTCACTTAGGATGAAGCAACTATTAGGCTGTGAAGGACGTCAACTAAGGGAATCAAAAGCGTAGAACCTTGTGAGGTTCAATAGACGTAAGGAGCGCGATTGTAACTGAATCGCTTGGAGGGTGGATTTGGTCTCAAATACATTCCAGTCCGAAGTCTGATAGTAGGCTAGTGTCTGTAACGGCTTAATATATTGTGGTGTTCAATCTGGACGAGGTCCCTGTGTTTTTCTACTATTGCGGTTTCCTCGTTAACAAAATTTCTGGTGTCTTGTGTTTTTCCTTTTCTACATTATATTGTTTATCTTTATAATTGGAAACACATGTTTGTACGTATTCAATCCAAGTAGATACGTCCGCTTAATTATAATAGATTACGAGACTAATTCCTTGTAGAATTCGTATCTTGAAAGATAGATAACAATTTTAATCACTTGGCAGAATTTCAATTGAATTATTTGGATACGACTAGATTGACCTTGGATGTTGATTTTTGAGATCGTCCGAGTACTCTGCTTAACAATCAGGTTCACGGACCATGTGTCTATATACATATTGATTGAGTAGAGTTTGAGATATTAACTTTATATACATATTGTCAAGGATCATTAAGTTGGTATAATTTATACTGTATTAAGTTTTGTCTATACAGGTTGTCGAATGAAAAAGTTGGGTGTATTTGGTATCCCCGCGTTTTCAGGTATAACCACAAACTATGTATGTTAGAATTGAAGTTTGTTTGTTTCCTTGTTATAATGTCGGATCCGTGTTGAAAATTTCCTAAAATTTTTGTTGGGTTGAAATATGATTGTGCACATACCAGAAAAAGTTGGATACGTTATTTCATAGAACTTTTTTGCTAGAACTTATGGAAAACGAACAAAAGATAAAATCAGATTTTCCATTTTTTGTCGCCACTCATTAGTTAACCACTGAGGCCATATATCCTCTGTATATTTGCTGAGAAAATCAATTTAGAATAAAAAGATATTAAGCTCATCTTGACGATGTAGCATTATCGTTTCATGTTTAGGAAACAAAGAGAGGCACAACATTGCTTTGCATGAGGTCAGGGACAGTGGGAGTGAGTGCAAGTGGGGTCACTTGTAACCAAGGTATAGTCTAATCTCGGTATTATGAATATTTGATAAATGAGTACTCGCAAAATGAATAATTTTCTTCGGTCCCGACTTGAGTAAAGGGGCTAAATGGATAACCTTGCTAAATGTATTAATGAATAAAAAAAATTGAGTCCTTAAAGGCCCTATGTGAATATGAATGTAAAATTACGAGGGTACCAAGTACACCATAATATTTTCGATATCAACCTACGCTAGACACACCTTGTGTAATCTAATACAAATCAATATTGCCAAGGAGATTAAAACAGTAAGGTGTACACTTGGCATATAGAGCAAATTCGAATACTGAACCAAACTACGGGATCAAACCAAGTGTTAGATTAATATACAATGCTATTACTTTAATTATAACTATAACAAAAATTATAATACAGAAATTAAAGTAAAGGCACACAATAGGATTTTGTTAACGAGGAAAACCATAAGGCAGAAAAACCCTGGGACTTAGTCCAATTTTGAATACTCTCAGAATTAAGCCGTTATAAAATTACTACAACTTCGTATAGTTGGGACCAAGTATAAACTAACTCCAAGTTACTTAGTTCCTTCAGTATCTATGCGCCTACTACCAATTTACTATACACACGTGAATCCTAAGATAAAGTCCACTATCTTAAGTCGCTTCACTTGATGTGAAGACTTATATCACTCAACTCCTTTAGATCGTATTCTAAAATACTAAGGGACTAATTTGATTCAGTAATCGCTCCATCAATCTCCCAGATTAACAAGATTAATCGGAGGTATAGCTGAGTTACAAAGGTTCTTCCGTTTAATCAATACAAACAACTTTGTATCTAACTAGATTAACTAAGATTAGGATTACCGAAATAATTAATCTTAGTTCACAAACTATGAAACTAGATCTCAAACAAAAACACCCAAAGATAGATTGTCGATATATACAACAAGCTATGAAAGTTCTATACGAGATAAACTATCTTGTCGGATCCCAGACAATCAAGTGTGCACCAAGTTATCACAAAAATCAAAATACCAAAAATAAATCTTCTAGTCTTTAAATATGCAGTCTTCAAAGTACTTGCACAAACAACTTGATATCTCTAATGATCGATCACGAACATAATAGACTCTGTTAACAATGAATAGTCAAAATTCCTATCTTCAGATCTTGGATCAAAAAATCAGATCTGAAATCTTCAATCCTCAAACTAGTTCGAGTGACCTTATATCATAAGAGAAGGATCACAAAATACATAAACTAGATCTATCAAGGTTCAGCTATACTATTAGTCAATCAAATCAATAACCGAAAACTAAATAAAAAATACGAATCTAGTTTCCCACCAACGATACTACTAGTGCTTCTTTGATCCACAAAAGTCTTAAACGAAACCACATAACAGATTTCACATAATTAGGATATTATCCTCTCGAATGAGCATTACAAGAATACTCCAGTGAGCTTACCGCATAATCGGTTAGATCAGTGCGTCCAACTGATAAGTTTGTAAGAATGACAAACGTCACTATTATAATGACCAAGGTAGTTCGGCCAACAAGGAGTTTCCAAATCCGAAAATACAAAAAGAAATGCAATAAATGTTTATTTTCGGTTTTGTAATATTCCAACTAATATACCTAAACCTCTCTGGATGACAACCATACTTTATAAATATAACAACCAGATATGTAGTTATCCATTGGAATCTGAATGACACATAAATTCCGAATATAAAAAAAATATTTAAAGTATTTCGGTTTTGGATCTCACCTTAAGTATCAAGGAAAATACTTGGACATTAAATAATAAGAGTTTAGCACATGTCCAAATACTATGTTGATATCTTGTGAACTTTCCATATTAACCAAACCGTATTTCTTAGAGCTATCGAAACCATAAGTTAATAGCCAAATCGAAATAACGTTTTAATTGGTTAACATAAGGATCGGTCCATCTAGAGATCCTTATGAAGGGATCGATCCTGCTAGAAATCCTTGGGACCGGTCCTAATAAAGATCCTTGCTTAAAGGATCCGTCCTACTAGAGATCCTTAGGACCAGTCCAAGTAGATATCCTTGTTTAAGGGATTAGTCCCAGAATAAATCCTTTGATTCCTTTCAACTACGAATCATGTTTCGCAAGTCAACTTCCTTAAATTCATGCAACTAAACATAGTTTTTTAGGTATAGAATCAACCCGAGAGTTCAACATACTAACTAATAACGAATTACAAAATAGTGTTATGTCGAATCTACGAAGTTCATAGATAAACGTTTTACTTCTTAATCCAATATATCAAAGTTGTGTAGAAAAACTAGTATATGCTTTCTTAGCACTTTGATCATAATGAAATGATCAAGTCACTCATACTAGAGATATATAAATATACTTTATATGTTATGTTATGTTTTCAATTTAAACGATTTGAAAGAGACATAGATAGAAACAGAACAATTCAAGTCTGTAATACTAACCTCGAACAGAGGGATTATATGTTCGTTGGTGCTGGTATGCCTTCAGGTTTTTCAGAGTAACACGAGCAAGTCTCAAAATTTCTATTGTTCCTAGTCTAACCTAACAAAGTTGACTATAGTAATCTAATCAAGAAGCCTCGAGTTTTTGAGCAAAACTATGACAAACAAAATTGACATACCAAGGTGAGATTAGATGCAAACTTTCATTCAAAAACGAAAGGTTATCCATTGTAGAGGAGTGAGTCTCAACCAGTTATATTTCTCGTGCAACACTTAATCTGACAGTATCTTCAAGAATACTAACCTTCTTTCTATTTAGGTTCAGTTCTTGGATAAGTTTATTGACATTGTCATAAAAGGACTCAACAGTTCTTGGTTGAGATCATCAGCACACTGAGCATACTTTTCCTGGAGGTCTTTTATCTCATAAACTTGATTTCAAGAACCTTATAAAGGTCTTCAAAATTTCTGGTAGGTTCCCTTTTAGATTCTGAATCAGGATCTATAGGTGGCTTGGAGAACATATCTTCAGCAACTGAGGATATAACACGATCTTTACCTATGGATTCAGCAGAAGAATCAACTAAGGTAATCTCAAGCACTTGAATTAAAGATGGAGGGACCCATATAAGTATGTTTAATTCGAGTATATGTATGTAGAGTTTTTATCTAAGTATTGATTGTGGAAGAGATAAGAGAAAAACTCTAAATACATATTGTGTCTAGACATATTGATATCGATCTGCCTCTGACAACAAATTCGAGCAAAATATCGAACAAACGAACTTAGTGTTCTTCTTTATCAAATGAAGCTCGACTAACATTTTCGTGTTTAATTATCGGCGGAACTGTTCATCAACACCTTCCCAATGAAGAAGAAAGAGTCGTTCGGCTGTAATTTGTTTCAATTTTCCGCATAAATTCACTCTATAACTACCGCAAAACCCTAATTTTTCCAATTTAAACATAATCTCTCATTTCCTTGCAATGAGAGAAGAGAGAAAGGATTTTTGTATTAAAAAATAGTACAAATAAAATAACAATAAACATAAAAAAAAAAAAGAGTAAAAAAAAAAAAAAACTAATCAAGGGTGTTATCTATCCTAGACTACCCTTCATGACCCCACCCTAGTTAGGATAATGAATATGTACCCTAGTTAGCAATTCGAGGTACGGAGGGAAGCTCGGGACGGCGAACGTACGGGAATTATACGGATTCGGGTAGATCGGATTCGGTCAAAAATCCGGTCAACGGTTCGTTGTTCGGCAGTAGTTCGGGACGGCATACGTACATGTATAATTCGTTTTAAAATATGAGTTCGGTACTGAAAATTCGGCATATATTAAATTAATAAAAAATACATTTCACATATAGATAAATGTATAAACACCTGCCTGACCAGCTCCACGTCATGTTATTCCTGATGTAATCTCTTTATGCACCCTTTTTGTGCTCAGAATTTGGTGCTATGTGGATGAACATTTGTTAGGTTAAATGGCAGTCCAAATGGAAGTACCTCTCCGATATTTGTGCAAAAATATTAAAGAGTTACCAAAGAACATGGAAGAAGATTCATGAACATTTGAGTGAGGGTTCTCGTTCAGTATGAACGAGTCTCACTTGATTTGATCAAATTAGGTGTTGCTATTGAGTGAGAACACTCACTCATTCATAAAAAATCACTCACATACTCATTCAAACGAGTGAGTGGCCGACAGTCTTCACTTGGAGGTTGATCTTCTGCCTCCTGAGAAAAAGTTGTGCTAGGAGGCTGATCTTCTGCCTCCCGGAAATAAAATAAAATAAAATAAAATAATAGTAATATTAAAATAACTAAAATCAAGTTGGGGATGCACATGATCAGCCGCTTGAGTGATTTTTTCTCCCTCAAGCGGCTGATGATCAGCCTCTTCAAGGAAATTTCCTTCCAATCGGCTGATCATGTGCCTCTTAGTGTGTATTTTATCCTATCCCATGGTTGGAAACACACTCTTTCACTCAGTTTCTCACTCACTTTGGCAGTGAATGAGTGTCAAAAACACTCATTCCATAGCCCTTGCTCTTAGAAGGTAATGTTGCAACTAATACTTGCGAAGATGATCAGTGCAACGAAGAGCAAATGGATATGGAAGTCTGTGAGGAGGCAGAGTATGAAAAATATTGAAGAGATGGCCGTTGAGGTTGAAGCCTCTAGAGGACGTCTCTCGAAGAAAATCAATATCTACAGAACACATATGGATAAGCTTATGAACCTCAGTGCCTTTCTAGGTGTTTCCCATGGAAAACGAGAAAATGAGGTGCATAATATCTTAAGGCATTATGGTAGGCATCAAACCTCAAAATCAGACAAGGAACGTTCTAGGTGTCACTGGAATAGTGAGTCTAGTAATGAGAATGTTGAAATTAACGATTAATCCCAAACTTGTTGGGCTTTAGACAGTTTAGTCCTTCCCTCTCAAGCCCGGTACAAGAAGGTCCAAATATATCAAATCTGGAACGATTCGGTCCTTTTATAAACGATTTAGTCCAAAACATTTTTATTTCATGACAAAACTGCCCACAGGCTCAAATGTTTATCCGTGGTTCGGTTTTCATTTCTTTATTTCCTAGTCGAACAGATATTCCATCTATCATTGTTGTAGGCGATACTATTAGATTCCGAAATCAATTGATTTTTTCAGTGTTTCATTTAAATAAAGTTTTCTTAGAATCTATTCTAGATCTATTAGTTTCACTTTAATTATTGAAGGTTGGTTGATTCGTTCTTCGTGATTATAATGATTTGGAGTGATATTTTGTTAATTTGCGTCGGATTTTTGCATCCTATTTCTTAAAATGGTAAGATGAATCGATGATATTACTTTTTTGATTAATAGTCCATTTAATTTAGCTGAGTTTTACTTCTACAGATACAAAATTAGGGATCAATTTTTTATTTAGATCTAGTGACCTAAAGATAGTTGAAGATTCATTTTTCTGTATATGTGAACTTCTCATCTAATGTTATCGTAATTAGCATTTTTACTTGAGTGACAGAGATGAACTTCAGTTGCAGTGCGAGCCCTCCATCAACACCTCACCTGCATGTCCACAAAGTAGCATTGTGGTTGATCTTAGGGTACTGTTTCATTTCGGAATGGAGGAGAGGTGAGTTAGTTAAAGTATTATTACCATGTAGGATATATATTTTCATGAAATTTCATGCTTTAATTTACCATGTGCTGCCTTTAATTCTTAACTATAGATAGTGAATTCAATTACTTCTTGTCCAATATATATTAATCAATCCCTTGACCCTATTTGTTTTATGGTATACATAGATGAATTGGTGCACCTACTAATACATATTTCGGTAAATAGGGTACATCTGATTACATCTTATTACTTCACAAATTATTTTGAGTTTGCCAATTGTAATGTTACGTTTCAACTTATTGTGCTTATTTACTTTTAACATCACAACCTTAACTAATTTCTAATCATCGCAAAAATAAAGACGCCCCGAACTACTTTTATTCAGTTAACTCTCAATGCAAACAGAGTACCCATAACATTTAAAGTTAAATCCAAACTTACGCTTATGATTGCGTAAACAACAAGGGTATACAAACTAGTGTACATATGAAAAAAAAAATAACTCCATAAATATGTGCTTGCGTAAATAAGTAGGGTGTACAAACAGGTGCACATTTGTAAAAAATAATGTTGCTGGTGTTTTAGACTTGACAAATTGATACTCTGTCACCATTCCTTTTGGACGATCCATAGGTACGCGCTCTCGGGTTCCAGTGTGTACATAGTTTATACATTGATTATTAGTGTGTACATAGTTGTGCACATTCTTTTTTAAGTTGAACATCGTTATGAAACTTTTTATTGATAATTGAAAAAAATCATATTATTGATAATTGATAATCGTTATGAAACTTATTTATCGACCAATTAGCGTTGGTCTTGAGAATTGAAAAAATTGTGGAAAGTCCATAGAGTTGTTCTTGTGAATTGGTTAATGGGATTGCTTCAACCTGTTATTGATAATCTTAAGAAGTCGGATTAGGTTGGAAGAGTTGAAATTAAGCAGTTTTTGTTAGGGGAAGAGCCCCTTTCTGTCATAAATGTCAAACACATGACTTCTCATAGTACCAATAATTTGCAGTATGTTTGTAAATTGATATTTATGATGTGCATGGAATGAAATAAGCAAATTTGGAAGTTGCATGTACAATCTGCTGTTAACCGTACTTTAGCTATAAATGTCGTCTTACATCGTGAAGGATAGGAAAAGGTTGTGAGGGTTTTTATCCTATCTTAGAGACGGAAAATAATTACATTTCCATGTAGTCAATCTCTTGGGAAACTGAATATTGGTCATTCTAATGAACCATTCCATCTTAATCTTATAGTTTATGGTTTTTTTTTGCATCCACCAGGTACCAATCGGACCCCGTTATACTGGTGGTGCCCGCGTGTCGTTGATGCTCACAGTCAAATTTGCGTTTTCTAATTAAAGTAGTTGGTATTCAAGATTTTGATATCACTCCGTCCTTTATCTTTATCTGGGAAGAGTTGTTAATTTAGTGTCTCAAGAGTTGTTAATTTAGTGTCTTAAGTTGTTAATATGGATCTTTGCAAAATAATCGTTGGTTATCTTAGCTCTTTACATGTCATTGCAGTAAATCTTTTTCTCCTAGTTCTAGCTTTTCTGCTTCAATTTCTTAACCCATTTGTCATAGTTTAATTGAGTTAAAAATGTTGTCTTTTGATTTAAGTCATGATATAGTAGGTAATGGATTGTTCAACGTTAGATAGTTAATTGTAAATGTCCAGTTCAAGCTTCTAGGATGGTTTAGTGGTTAGCTCGGCGATAACATGGGATAGTTGGGTATGTATGGATTTATTGTCCCTTTTATTTTCTTGTGGTCTGTAAGTGTAGTAACTTTACTGATTATTAGAGATGCATCAACGATACTTCTATAGAAATTTCGTGTTTTTTGATAATGTGCACATAGTTGTATACCTACTATTGTTAGAGTGTATATAAATGTACACCTGCTATTGTTAACGTGTACATAAATGTACACATGTTGATTTTAATGTGTATATAGCTGTACACATGCTGAATTTTGAAACTTCCAAGTTTCGAAGATATTACTCATCTCCTTCTTGGTCTAGGGGCAAGGTAACTTGGATAAAGATTTTCTTGTTGGTTGATGTTATATGTTGATGCATTATTAAATTTCAGATTGTTTGGACAAACTTTAATGAACATTAATTTAATTACATCACACTTGAAATGCAAATATGATGCAGAATAGTGCTGATTATGCAGTATACATAAATACGGTTCAAGAGTTTTATAGGAGTGATTCTAGAGCTAGCTCTCGATGAGGTTGTATCATGGGTAAAAGTATGAGCATTTGATAAGACGGTTAAAGTATGTATCTACCCTAGTGTTTTGATTTTTTTTCTTGTTTTGTTTACTTGGATGGTGAACCTTTAAATGTTTGTACCACAACAATTTGACATGGAAAATCTAATTTATATTCAAAATTGTTTATAAAATTTATGATCCTGGAGTACGATGTGATACTCCAAACACTTTCCTTACCAGTTTATGCAGATTTTAATTTTAAATTGTTAACGTGCACACAGTGGTACACATGATTCTTAATGTGCACATAACTGTAAACATGTTCAAACTTGCAGGTGTGGGCATATTTGTACACATGTATTGGGTGTATAAAGTTGTAAACGTTGATTGTTAAAGTGCACATAGGTGTACACATCCTGATTACTAACGTGTACATAGTTGTACACCTATTGATTCTTAATGTGTACATAGTTGTACATGTGTGGATTGTTAATGGTACAAAACCGTATTAGACCTTGATACACCTTTGGCATCAATCTTTTTTTGTAAAGTACCAAATACGTTAATATCGATATTCAGTGGTAACATGTAGCTGCAATTTCAAAAATAGGCAATCAAGTGATGCTTTCAACAGTTATGACATTTTAACTCATTTTTTGCGTACACATGGTTTCTTAGTTATGTCTGAATACGTAATGAACAATTTTAGCTATACTTGCATTTGGAAGGAATTTATGTATATTCCATGTGGTACCTATACTTTCATTGAAACCCTTTGATTTTTTATTCATTTTTTTTTAATTTTGATGATCATAAAGGTGCTAACTCTGGTGAATAAAGGGGGATTTCTAGTGTTTATACAATGTCGGTAGGTGTGTACTTGTTGGTGCACCAGTGTATTTTCCATGAAAATAAGTCTGTGTATGGGTATAAATGATCAATTTAATGCATGTTTTATATGTGTGTACATATTGATGCATCAAAAAAAGTAGGTTTGTGTGTGTGTGTGTGTGTGGGGGGGGGGGGGTATGAAGGATCAATTTTATGCATGCTTTACATTGGTGCACCAGTATAATTCCCATGAAAAATTAGGTTTGTGCGTTGTTATGAATGATCAGTTTGATACATGTTTTTTAGGGGTGTACATATTGGTGAACCAGTAGAATTTCCCTGAAAAAGTAGGTTTGTGTGGTTATGTGTGGCTTAATTTTGCAGATATGAAAAAAGATGTATATGTATATAGAAGCCAAGAACCCAGCAACAAAAGAGGTAGTGAAAAAGGAAACATGCAAGAACAGGTTAGTTTTTTTTTTCTTTCTCATTTGGGATTTTCAGATTTTGAGCAAGGGTCGAACCTTTTTTTTTTTTTTCCAGTTTGCGTTTCTGCTTGATTTATAGTAATCTAATGTTAGTATACTAGATTTTATTAAACTAGCTTTAGTTTAAGATCCTATGTGTTCTATTGAATTCCGTAGTAGGTTATTTATTATTTCTTTGTTTAGGTTAGAAAAAGATATTTCAGAGCTTAAGAAAATCATCGTATATTAGTACTCTATGACCTAAATAAAAGAAAAAGGTAATAAAATGGTTACCTTATCTTATGACACAAGAGTGGCTTCTTCTTTCTGAACATCTTGATAATACATATGTAATTGCAGTTTTTCTGTACTATCTGGTTATTTGTTATCTGTACAAAGTGGTGCATATTTTTTTGTTTAATATTCGTATTTGGCTGCAGACGCCCAGGTGGTGAAAACACAATCAACTTTCTGCAGCTCTGAAAAATTGAAATTTGATAAGCAACTCGCGATGGAGAACGTATGAAAGATAGTTACTGAAGCAAATGGTTACCAATCATATCTTATCGCCCCTGAACAAGTATATCGATGTCTCATTAAATCTTCGTTAATTGTTATTAGAGGTCATGCAAAGGTAGCAGTTGATGCAATATGCATTACTTTAACTCCCTGCATATATTCCCTGTCAAATATAGTTGTACACACCATTGTAAATTAACATTTTTAAAAAATGAGAATTATATAGTCATATGGGTACTCTTTTTGTAGATCTCAGAAAGAGCTTTCCGAATATATAAAGTTTGTGGAATTTAGACGAGCGGTTCGAAAGATAAACTGTTTTTTAATAATTTATATATTATTTAAAATTGCTGACATCAGCATGAGTCACTGTGGACTAAACTGCAAATATTTGGACTAAACTATAAATAATAAGGGTTATTAGTATACTTTCCGATATTTTGGACTAATATGTACCTAGTTGACTCGGGCTGGACTAAACCATACTTTTGGAGTGATTTTTGGACTAAACCGTATTTTCCCCAATGAGAATTCGAGTCGTGGGAAAAGAACCCCTGCCTGCAAGAAAGAAGTGTGGCTTTAGTCCGTGTTTAGACTATTGCTGGGGTACTATCTTTTTACTTTGTCAGCGTTTGGGGCAGTTGTGTTCGTTTGGTTGGCTTTTTAACCTTCCCCTGTTATGCATATGCATATTTTAATTTATGCTGTATTTTTTTTTTAATTAATTAATTTCGTTGAAAACTATTACAAAGCTTTGGTTGGCAACCTAGCAACAAGCTGGGCACCAACTCTTTTTTGAAAAGCAATACCTAACCTATGAAAAATGAAACTATCAAAACCACTACTGGCATCGTTGCTAACTAAACAATTCTTTAGACGCTTAAAAAAACATATAAGTATCATCAGAAGCTAGAATATAATTAAATTCTAACCATTTAAGTGTCAAAAAAAATAAAAATAAAACTTAGCCGGGAGAATTAGGACTTTGAAGTATCACCGTGTTATATTTGCATGAAGAGCTCTAGTAAGATCTTCCACGGACCTTAAGTCTAAAACACCTTTGTCTTTGCCGGTAACCCATTATTCTCAATTTAGAAAGTTCATCCTTCTTTGATCTTTGGGGTATCAAAAGTTCAACAATGCTAATGAGGCACCAGTTTATTGGGGAAGATACCGAATTCCATATAAGAAAAACTGAAAAAATATGTTTCCTTTATATGGATTCTGGTACCTTCCACAATACCTTTTTAGCACCTTTCACAATACCTTTTTAGCAATCATGCAAAAATCCCCGATTATTTGGTTCATCTTGTAGATTACAATTTTAGGAATTGCCAATCAAAAGATAAAATGTGCAATTTTAGGAGTTATAAGGTTGTAGCCATATATAGAAAAGACAGGTAAATAAGAAAATGGGGAGAGGGATTCACGGGAAATGTTTAGAGCCTGTTTGGTACAGTTTTCAAAAACAGTTTTTTGATTTTAAAAACAGAGAAAACAGAAAACAGGAGAAAACGCGTTTGGTAGGGACATTTTCAGAAAATGTTTTCTATTTGTTTTCAGTGTTTTCTCTTTTCTCTTTTTTTGTTCTTTCTTCTTCTTTTCAGAACAAAGTAAGATATTGGGGGAATGACTGCAAGTGAGTCATGGCCAGTATCACTATCTCTTAGACGAGTCTTCACATTTGATCTGAATTAGTTGATTATCCTTGGTTTTCAAAAACAGTTTTTATCATACCAAACAATTTTTAGAAAATGAAAACAAGGAGAAAGAGTATGTTTTTAAAACGGTGGAAAACTATTTTTGAAAAATGTTTTTAAAAATTGTACCAAACATGCTCTCTTTTTTTTGACTAAAAGAGAATTTATTAAGAACGAAGAATATACAAGTTAATGTGTAAAGAAAACTCACAAAAACATATTACAATGAGCTCCCAAATGCTAATTACACTAGTTGTAAAAAGCTTTTGTCTGCCAAGTAACCCCCTATCATGAGTTGATAGGTCCCATGTGCTAAAAAGCACAAGTGAAAACTACTGTGAGACCCATTTTTTCAGATTTCTCCACTATGAAACCCACGGGCGTAAAACTTCACGCGCGCACCCAATTTTTGGGAAAAATTACTCCAACACCCATAGTTTCTGAAATTCTCTTCTCATTTATTTATTTGTTTGAAAATTGAGAAAGAGATGCACTGAGATGGCGGCCATGGAATTCATAGAAGAGAGATCAGCAGAGAGTGGAATTGATGATTTGAGATGGAAGAAATCGAGTTGGAACTGGAAGATGGAGATGATGTTAATATTTGTGATGAATCTCCTCTCTGTTGCTGCATATGGGGTTTGAGACCGATGTTGCTGGAAAATGGGTTTTGGTGATTTCTGTGAAGGATTGTTGAACGATTCTGCAATGGAAGATGGTGAATGAATGGGTTCGTGTTTGAAATTGTGATGGGTCTGTGCTGAATTTCGGTTTCAATCAAAGTAGAAGGAATTTGAGAAGAGGGGTTCAATTCAGAAGGAAGGATTAATGGTGGTTGCAGCTGGGACTTGATTCTGCTTTCCAGAACTTGAATTAGACAGAGTTGTGTGGTGATAGTGAATCTGGTGGTTGAGAACAGATCGAGAAGAAGTTTGGGGATGATTCATGAAGCTGTAGCTATTGACCTTAACATGGTTAGATTGAACTAAGAGAGATGACGTTGCTGGTATTGGGATGAAAAGTTATGGGTTCTGCTGGTGGTATCATGAAGCATGAAAACATTGGGACTGAAATACGTTGTCCGCTGTAGATGTTAAGAGTTCGAAGAACAAGAAAGATAATGGTTCTGTAATGGCTTGTGTGCAGTGGATGAATGCTTAAATGAGGTGTTGATGGTTTGTGTGGGTGTTGAACAACTACAGTTACAAAGATGGTAGATTGCAAGATTCAAGAAGTTGAAGAATGGTGTTGGCAGCGCTGAAATGGGTTTTTGTGGAATGAAGAGAATGCATTGGAGGTGTTATGTGCAGAGTAGTGTTGCTGCTGAGACCACATGAAAGCTTGAATGGATACAGCTACAGATGGTACTAGTAATGGCATTGTAGGTGGTGGTTAGAAGTGCAGGAACTGAGCCAAGGAGCAGCTGCAGTTGAGTGCCTGAGATAGAAATGGTGTTTGCGCGTTTGGCTGTGAATGTATGCAATGCAGGGTTAGAAGTTCATAGAAAGAGAGAATGGGAGTTGCAGTAGGCTGTGACAGTTTTGATGATAGTATTTCAAAGACAAAGATGTCAAGTATTTGAAATGAAAGGTAGCTCTGGCCAGGTTGATGTTGTGTTGAGGTTACAGGGTCATGGTTGCAGTTCGTTGGTGGTGATGAAGTGTGCAACTAGTGCTGGTTGGATGTACTGTGTGCAGTATTGCGAAAATGGAGGTGTGAGTAGTGATGCATAACATGTTACACATCTACAAAATTTGTTGCATAACTTGTTATGCATTCTCGAAATTGGTTGAATAACACGTTCTGCAGTTTTTTTTTGCATAACTTGTTATGCAGTCCAGAAAACGGTTGCATAACACGTTATGCAGCTACTTTTTTCTTAGTATTGAAACCAACAAAAAATAAGGCTGCATAACTTGTCATGCACCTAAAATAATATCTTCATAACATGTTATGCAGTCGTGAAAATGGATGCATAACCTGTTATGCATCCGAAAATATGACTGCAAAATGCATTATGCATCGAGAAAATTGTTGATCTATCCATGTGATTAGTTTTGACTATCCATGTGAACATCAAAACCATCTATGTTTTTCTCTATATCCATCTTCTTGATCTATCCATGTGATTAGTTTTGACTCCCGGTATTGATGTCCATAGTGCGACTATCTGAGTAGAGCTCTGTGACTTATATATGAATTTTAGTATGCTTGAGTGCAAACTCGTGTACATCAATCGGAATTTCGCATCAGGGTACTTCCTCATGTAGTCAATAAGTATGCCAACCAAGGAGATTCTTTAGTGCCCTCCAAAGTTCTGCGTAGATAGTTAGGGTCCGGAGTGTAAAGGTTTTGTGGGTACACCTCTGGTAAACCCTCCCGAGACTATAACTCGGCCACTAGGGCCACCTAGGGGTTTAAAGGCTTATTGCATACGCTAAATGCAATCGACGATGCCTGCGACAATGAGTTAGGATTTTATTTTCTAGATTTGATTTGCTCGAGGACTAGCAAATAATAAGTTGGGGGGGTATTTGATAGACACATTTTTGTGTCTAATTTGTCTCGCTTCTATATATTGATAGTGCTCATTTTTGTACTTATTATGGTGTTTTATGTGTGTGTAGGTATTTTTGGCCAATAAACATTTTTGGAAAAATCGGCTCGAAAAGTTGCCTAATGCACCCAGAGGAGTTGTTATTGGCACCCACAGTTTGGATAAGGGGCACCTCCAGGACACCCCATAAGGTACCTGCTATCGGCACCCCTACTATGGATAGGGGGCGCCTCATCTTCAACAATTCAAATATCAAAAAGGGCGGGAAAAGTTGCAGCCACCTGAGTTATTTTTGGATCGGATTTTGGAATTGATATAGTGAGATTTAATCGCAGTTTTGGATCGGGATGGATTTGTTTGACCTAAACAAGGAATGTATGGTGGTTAAACTCGATAAAATAGGGATGAATCTTCGGTTTGAAGTAAACATGGAAGGATTGGTATTACGGGTTTGTGTTGATTCCGAATATGGAAGTTACGTGTGGAGATAAGGCTAGGATATCTTCGTGAGATTTGTTTCTATCCTAGGAAGAGTTTTACAAATTATAGACGCACAGAGAAGAGAAAAAAAAAAGCCAAGTCCCGTGACTTTTGGCCGAGGAAAAAAAAAAGAGTTAGGTTTGGAAGAAATTTCCGCGAATATCTCGAGTCCTGTGGTATATATATATAAACAGGGGCTGAGGTTCAAAGAGTACGTTCACTTTGGGGAGGTTAAGGAGCATTGCAGAGCAAAAACACAAAGTTGCGGAGAACATACAGGCGAGGAAGAAGAATAACCAGAAAACAGCAGAAGAAGAAGGTCGCAAAATCCGTGGCCTTTTCTTTCAAACTCAATACCATTTGTCACAATTTTTGTAACAATTACTTTCAGTTCGCAACAGTTCTGTGTTAGAATTCTTTGTAACAAATGGTTCCAGAACAATTATAATCATATTACAAACACGATGTTTTATACCTTCTCTTCTTTTTAATCAACTTTGGAGCAACAAACATGTATTTTGAGCAAGTGGTTAATATGAGGAGCTAAACCCCTTTGCTGAGGCGACGGAGGAAGCTATTTTTCCCACAAGAAGTTGTATATTCTATTTTATCTATTTATTTGCAATTATTATATGATTATTTGCCTTGATCGAAAATTGTTTGAATGATTTTTGTTAAGCAATTGTTATTTCTTTTGATAGAGCATACTTGGACCTAGGTTTTTGATGTTCTATGCTTCGGATTTACACTTGTTATTTTGAGAATCTACTTGTTGCAATAGTTTAGAATCAACTTGAATGAGAAAATTGCATGAATATAAATATTGGATTAAATCACTTTGAAATTGGAAAATAGTGGAATCTTAGCCTCAGTGTTCTTTTAATATTGATAACATCTTTGTCAGAATTTGCTATAATTTTTAGTGAGTTTTCTATTTTTGTTTTGAATTTAAGTCTAAAAAATCCTTCACAAGTTCGAGACAATCGAATCACTTTTCTTACCACTTTACAAACAACTTCAAAATCACATCAATTTTTGGCGCCGCCGACGCGGACTTGTTTTTAGGGTTTTAGATTTATTTTTTTTGTTCTTTTTTACGTTTTTGGTTATTTATCTTTTGTCTACAGGTTCTGGATCATAAAGAAAATTGAGCCAAGGAGTTTGGTGATTTCGTAAAGACTTGGAGTTAAAGATTAAAGCGAAAAGAACGGAAAAGAAGACAATTTTATTTTAGTTATTTTGTTTTTAGGGTTTGTTTATTTTTTGAAAAAAAAAAGAAAAAAAAAAATTGTATTAGGGTTTATTATTTTTGTAATTTTTCTTTTCTTTTTGGACTTTGGACTTTTGGACTTTGGACATTATTTTTATTTTTACCCTACGGAAGGGTACTTTAAATATAAACTGTTTGCAGAGAAGGAGGAAAATTACGATATTGTCTCTGCACCTTGGGTTCGTACACTGACATAGGAGTCAGTGGCCCGAGTCGACTACAACCGATTCATCCCCCGTCGGGAACGGGAGGTAAGATTCTGAACACTTGTGAATCCCCTGTCAGCGAGTTACTGTCTTCCTTCGTTTGCATATATGCTGAGGACTTGAATACGGCTGTTTTAATTTTCTAGTAAAGGGCAAGGCCTGGCCATACAAGATAAGGGTTCGGATTTCATCACCGTTCTCTTCTTGCCCGCCTTAGGAACACGTAACCTACGCGAACCTAAGCCTTAAAATTTTGACTAGAACAAGACCGATAGGGTAACGAGCTTAATAGGAAAGTCATTCGAAAAATATTGATTACTCTTTTAAGCACACTTCGAAGTTCATGAAGGTTTCTGTGAGTTGAATGCGTGACTGTGCCGCCTTGTAATTCCGGTGAGGCCTTAAAGCTCCACCGAGCTTCCCTCACCTCTATTCAACTTACTTTGACTCGGATTGATTCCAGAGGGGTTTGCTTAAATTGTAACGAATTCCCTTTCGAAGGATTAGAATCTGGTCTAGAAACAATCTAAGTGGAGCCATCATGCTTTTTGTTTGCTAGAAATCAATAGGTTTGATTTGGTTGAGTCAGCCTTGTTTTGTGATTGCATAGAATCCCCTTCCTTATTCTTTTGCATGCCGGAACATAAAAGAGACGCTCTAGGTAGATTTGTTAAAGAGAAACCTAGTAGTTCTAAGCGTCTCGATTACCTCAATTTAGAAATTCCGATTTTTGAAGAATCCGTTTTTGAATGTCCGTTCAAGGAGACAATCCCTAATATTCCGTTAGAGCCAGAAATGGCAACTTTAAAAGCTTTGTTGAACCCGACTAGGACTACTCGTCCCTCATGCATCAGGTTAGCTGAAACGGAAGCAAATTATGAACTTAAACCTGGGACCTTACAGCTGCTCCCAATCTTCTTAGGGAAAGAAAATGAAAACCCCTATTTCCATGTTAGGGACTTTGAGGAAATTTGTAGTACCCTAAAGATTAGAAACCTTGATGATGATGCTTTGAAACTCAGGTTATTCCCTTTTCCTTGAAAGATAAAGCCAAATCGTGGCTATATAGTTTGGCTTAAGTTCAATAGAAACATATGAACAACTTACATCTGCCTTTTTGAACAAGTTTTTCCCTAGGCACAAAACATCGTCTATTAGGACGCAAATCTGCACGTTTTCTCAACAGGAGGGAGAATCTTTGTATAGGTATTTGGAAAGGTTCAATGATTTATTAGCCCAATGTCCTCATCATGGTCTTAGAAAAGGTTAGGTTAGTTCATATCCTTTATGAGGGTTTAGATTATTCCACTACGACCACAGTAGAATCTATGTATACAGGTGGGTTTGAAAACCAAACAGTTGATGAGGCGATGGCATATTTGCATGAAATCACCGAAAAGACCCAACAATGGGAAAATAATAGGGAACCCCAGAAAACAATTCTTCTAGGAAGAGGAAACGTTAATAGGGTAGAAGGAGGCTTTGAATCATATGCCAAAATTGCTGCAATAGCGAAAAAGGTTAGAAGCTTTAGAAGTGGGTCACACTAGTGGTAGATTGGAGCCTTTTTGGGAAGGCCAGAATAATGAAGAGCAAGCCAATGCTCTCTATAATAACACTAGATTTGATAACCGTCAAAAGTTTGACCCATATTCAGAAACCTATAATTCTGGTTGGAGAAACCATCCGAACTTTTCGTGGTCTAAGGGCCAGAGTCAAGGTCAGTTTAGTAATTCTAATGCTCCCCCAGGTTTTGGTTACACTAAGAATTCTTCAGGCCCAGAAAATAAAACGACTAGCTTAGAGGAATCTATTAAGATGTTAGCAAAAACTCAGGAAATGTTAGCACAGAGCCATGTTAGTTTTCAACAGGAAACCAAGCAGAACTTTCAAACTAATGCTTAGAGCCTTGCTAAGTTAGAACTTCAAGTGGGCCAAATAGCTAAGACCTTAAGTGAAAGAGATAACGGAAGGTTCCCTAGTCAGACTAATCCCAATCCTAGAGGAGTTCAGGAAGTAGGTGCAAAAACTTCAAATCAGTTGAATGCTATTAGAACCCTTAGGAGTGGTAGAGTAGTAGACTATCAGGTAACCATGCCCGATAGTGAACATACTGTAGTTCACCCCTCAGGATCTCACCCCTCAGGACCACCACTAGCTGAGGAGACTGATAAAATTTCTGATGATGCCAATTCGGTTTCTGGGAGGTCTGATTCTGTGCCTAGAGCCCCGTTTCCCCAACTATTAGTACCAACAAAGAAGGAATCGAACTTTAATGACATATTGGAGGTTTTTAAGCAAGTTACCATAAACCTTCATTTATTAGATGCAATTAGGCAAATTCCCGCTTATGCCAAGTTCCTTAAGGATATGTGTACGCGAAAACGAAAACTTAGCGTCCATAGAAAGCCTTTTTAGCTAGTCACGTTAGTTTAATCATTCAGAACACCACAACTCCAAAGTACAAAGACCCAGGTTCCCCTACCATTGCTTGTACAATAGGTAAACACCGGGTAGAAAAAGCTTTACTTGACATAGGTGACCGGTTGTCAGCCGACACAAAAATAAATTACACTTTCTTACTACTCAAAATATATAATGAAGCAAGGGCAAGAAAGGATCGTTCCCACAGAGAGGTCTTGGTTGTCAAATTATTTCGGTTCCCTATAAATAACACCGGGGGTTTTGTGATTCTTATAAAAGTATACTAAAATAAAAGCAAAGCAATAAAGGTAAACACGCAAATCAAGGATGAGAAAGTATTGGTCATGGATTTCGTCTTCAATCACAAACATGTTTTCTACACAATAGCTAGAATTGATATTTTAATCTCAACTTTTATCAAAGGCCCTAGAATACCTTGATCGCAAGAATATCCCGCTAATCTCCTTTTTGTCATCAACAAACACATTAAAAGATGCGAATATGAATTCTATCTAAAAGAACAACCTAATGTGTAAAAGCACTAATCAAGTTTAATTCCCTAGATGCATTAGGTTCTATGAAATCAGGCCAATCAAAGCAATCGAACGTGTAAAAGCACTAATCCGATTTAACAAAGGTTATGGTTCACATATGATCATAAGAATATATCACTACAAACTATAATCATATTTATGTTACTTCAAATCAGGAATTATCACTTTTGCGTATAATAACCCTAATCTAGCAAAAGACATGCATGTGAGTTCTACCAATTTGCAACTTGACAAAACAAACATTCAATCATATGACAATATTGATGGTGAATCATAAACGATAATATGAGAGAAAACTAATTTATTGAACAAAAACTCATGTTTGGAAATCCAACTAATCCATAACCAAAAGAAAACTCTAGCTCATATTCATGGAGTTCATAACAAGAAGAAAGAGAAAAGACTTCATGGTTCTAAACCCTAGAAAACAAAGTAGAGGCAAAAGATATGATAAAAGATAATATATATAGATCCCCCATTAGGTAAAAGTCTTCTCTTTTATATGTTTCTCAATTTCCATAAAGGATACTCCTTCCAATATTAGGTCTTCTCAAAACCCATCTCCAAGTGGTCCACCAAGCCCATGTGTGAGAAAAAACCCATGTAAAATTATGTCCAAAATTGCCGCCAAGAATCGGGATTATGGCCGGAAATTGGCCTAAAAGTCACCGACAGACATCTCAGTGACCGCAAAGTCCGCCTGGTCACCGGTCAAACGAGTCAACTCGGTCGGTGAGTCAACTCGGTCGGGCACCGAGTCGATGACTCAACTCGAAGTCGACCGCTATTCGACGAGTCGGTCCTCGCTCGGTCCCGATTCACTTTGGGCTAGGCCATTTGCACTGGCCATATCTGTGTTGCACCAAGATGGTGCATCACTGTTCACTCCCAGCCAAGATGGCTGTGCACTCTGCACACTCCCATCCCCTCAGCTCAGCTTCATCCATTGCATCAAACGCTGCCTTCCAATCTTACATAATTCCACCTAATCCATGGCAATCATTTGCAATGCCATTCCCATTCTAGCATACTCAACCCCACAGCAACTTGCCTCACTTTCTTCGCTTCAATTTCAGCTCAAGTACACCACCAGGCTCCAACACAAAAGCACCCGCAATTCCCTATCATTTGTAGCTGCAATCCGTGCTTGCACTTGGTTGCACACAGCTCGCTTCACTTGCACTACTACGCGCTGCTAGTTTCACTTCGCCCTCCATTTCATCATCGCTATCCATGTATATCAATTCCTCTCACTGCTTCAACAACACTACCAGCAGTTCATACCCATTTGTAACTTTCACAGCTCCACAAACTGCAGCTGTTCATCACTTGCAACTCAACTTTGCAACTTCAATACCCGATTCTTCATCTGAAACTCAAACCCTAACATACATCTAAGCATTTCGGTAACATCTCAGTCCAGATTCTGCAACTCAGTACCTCACAGAGCTAGACTGCAACCTCCTACAGCCCACAGCTTCATCTGCATATCACCACCATCACTTGCCATTCTGCCAATTCCCCTATAACTGAGTTTAATTCACAGCACCAGTCCCTCAACTCCATTACAGATCCAATCAGCAGAAAGGTCTTGCACCTGAGACCTGCAATCCCCCAAACTGCCAGAGCCTTCCATTTCAGCTCAGGATCACCTGTCTCAGTCAAAGCTACACCAATCTCTTGTTGATTCAACCATTCAACCCACCTTCAACTTCATCTCATCTTCTCTCTCGGCTGCTACCAGATTTGCCAGTACCTGCAACTGCATTGCAGCCTCATCACATCACCAGCTTCACATCCCAACTTCCAACAACAACATAAGCTTCCAATCATTACAACCACCATGCTTCAGTTCAAACCATTTCCTAAACATACATCTAGGTTTACAGGCAATTATTCATTGTATTGCAGCACCTCATTGCACCTACAACTCCCTGTAACTTCAAACCATTCAGCTCTCAACACCAGAAACTTCATCTAGGTAGTCACCAAAGCAACAAATTCAGAGTTCCATTCCAATAAGCTAATTCAACACCAAACCCATATCATCTCAGATCCTTTGACTTTTCCTCTATAAATCGACCTCAATCATTAAACTCATCTCACTGCATCACCAAGTCCATTTTGCAATTCAATTCCTCCTTCATTTCTCTCGCAGCAGTAGCAGAAACATCTTCTTGCTCATCTCAATTTCAAAACTGAATTAAAACCCTAACCTGCAGCCCAGTTCATCATATCAAACACTTGTAACATCCATGGCACGTCTCCAACTGGTTTCAGATGCAGATTCGACCAAAACCCAACTCAATTCCACCGTCAATTGCTTGTATTTCATTACCATATCCATCTTCTTCTTCCTTTTCCGCTTAACAGATCACCTTTCTTCATCCTTGTTCTTCCTTGTTTTCTCGAATTAACTGCATCACTATCTCATTCTACTCATTCACTATATGAATCATCATCTCATCTGCTGCTAACTCAGCTCCTTATCTTCCGTCCAAATTCCTCATCAAAATCACCTCCATGAACGTCTCCAGTGCATCGCAGAACGAAGAAATGAAAAGAAGAAAAATGTGTGTTCTTCTTTAGTTCGACCCATGTTTAGATAAGGGTATAACATTGGGAGATCTTTGGTGGCACCCATGCTTCGATTAAAGGCCACCCCGATGGCTTATGCTTCGCTTCATTCTCGGTGTTTGTCGGTTCTCCAAAGACCGACAAGCTTAAAATCCGATTTCAATATTCACCTCCTTTTTGTGCAACTTAGCCTGCTCCCCTGGGAGTTGACTTTTCGCCCTTTACGATCCTTATGGATGGTTTTTCCTTCTTTCGCTCCGAATGACCCCAAAATACCTAATCGACTCAAAAGCAAACATAAGATACATAATTTACACGACAATAGCAAAGAAAGCATAAATACTAGATATAAAATTAGGTGTTTTACAACACCTATCAGATTCCCCCACACTTAGACTTTGCTAGTCCTCGAGCAAATCAAACATACATACAACTCCGTGTCGTCGAGGCTACGGTCATTTTTAGCATAAATAACAAGCCTTTAAACCCCTAGGTGTCCCTAGTGGACGAGTTATAGTCTCGTGAGGGTTTACTAGAGATATACCCACAAAACCTACTTTTCCAACTTACTAGTTCTCCGTAATGATAGCATCCAACACGCTAAGAAGACATAGAAATTCCGCACACTAGTCATAAGAAGTTAGACACATAAATGAACACAATCTCATCCTTAAAAGTTGAGAGAGAAATAACCATCCCTTCTCGAAAGAAATTCGGGTTCGGAGTGATCGAAAGTCTCGACTCTGCCTCACAAGAAAGGGTTTTATGAATTGGCTCTTAATAATAAACAGCTTTTTTATGGGTCACACATGTGTCCAGGTAGGAATGAAGAGAGAATCTAGCGACACGTTGAATGGTAGGAAGGCAAAACCCTCCGAATTGTTTTGAAAACCCACATCTTTTATAATTTTTGAAAACCCATTTTTCTGACGATCTCTACGAAAGGAAATCAACCATTTAACGAAGGTGGGAACATGCTTACTTACCTCGTTATCCGTTCGGCGTGCAGCTAGCACCACTCTCACAGCATCCATATAAACGTCTTCGGTCTTCTATCGGTGTCTTCATCTTCGTCTTCGGTCTTCAACTCTTGATGATAACTCTTGAACTTCGTAGAATCTTAACAATGTAACTCTTTTCCTCAAATTCCTTGTCGCTTGAAACTTCATTATAGATATTCCTTCTTTCCATTGGCTTTATTGAAAGAATACAAAACTAAAAACGAACTATACAAGCCCAAAATATAATTATTTTTTTTTATTTTTTCTTTTTAATTTTCGTTTTTCTTTTTAATTTTTTTTTTAAGACAAGAGAAAGTAAAATACAAATAAAATAAAAACTTAAGTACAAAGGCCATAGTGTAAGTACTTTACCGCTTGATTCTTCACAACTTATATGTCTTGATATCATAAACTTCTCGAACTCTCATCTTGATAATTTTCACTCTTGTACAATAGTCTTCAACTTATAAAAATTCTGCTCCTTGTCTTGTTGCTTTACTTGAATCAAATCTGCTCAATTGCACGTTGCTTGTAAACCTCAAACGTGTTCAATTTTCCTTCAAATTTGTGATGCTCCTCTTGTTGATGATGATGGTGTTTCTATGGACCTGTTGGTGTAGAGAGAGATAAGGTGGATGGTGCTAACTGCGAACAAGATTACAAGTGGTATGTAAGTTAGCAATTCGATGTCACCATCATGATTGAT
Source organism: Papaver armeniacum (assembly GCA_023531295.1). Lineage (NCBI taxonomy): Eukaryota > Viridiplantae > Streptophyta > Magnoliopsida > Ranunculales > Papaveraceae > Papaver > Papaver armeniacum. The sequence goes on along the minus strand of JAJJWW010006613.1, from coordinate 2,224 downwards.
AAAAATAGCACTCAAGATATCAAAAAAGTGCTTCTATTGGTGGGAGGTTGGGCAGCTCACCATTCTGCCCGGAATTTACGTACGGTGACACACACTCTAAAAGCACAATTTAGACAGGTACAAAGAATTGAAGGTCGGTGCCTCACATTATGTAACATGGGTAGTCTCCACTATAGGGGACCACTACTCTAATACCGAATTCGGTTTGCACCTTATTTGCCACTTGGCATGGTTAAATCCAACTTTAACTCTCATACAATTAAGAAACCCGATCATGTTCTCTGTCATCTCTAAGTTCAGTCACTCTTATGAGATTCTCGATGTAATCTTAGCGACATGTATACTATGTGACTCTAAACTAACGACAAGTTGGAATTTTTATTCACTAATTTACACAAAAGTTGAAATATTTGAAAAATTTACAACGCAAATGCTTAACCACTCCCCCACACTTAAACTTTACATTGTCCTCAATGTAAATTGAATCGTCCAAAGAAAGTCAAGGTGGGAAATCATATAATAATTTGCGATAAGAAAAAGTAAACTAAAAACAAGAAAAGAAAAATTAAAAGATAAGAGATACAAAACCTATGGGTTGCCTCCCATGTAGCGCTTGGTTTAAAGTCGTCAGCCCGACTATATCCTTGCAAGATTCATTCCCCATATACCAATAACCTGAAAAGTTGGGGATCCTTCCATAGAACCTGTTTTGGAAACACTAGCTTCACACAAATATTAGTACAATAAAGCAAAAGTGAAGTTATTAACCGCTAAAAGCTTCCCCCACACTTATTCTTGTCCACACTTGGGAGTGTATAAAGAATATAGAAGTCGGGTACTTCCACGGTTTCTTGTTTCAAAACCTGCATAGTATGAGAATCAAGTATCTCTAATGGCGGAAAACGAGAAACAAAGTCATTCAACAATACTCTCGAAGCACATATATTCAGACCAATAAGAGGTAAAGGAGAAGAAACAATAGGCAAAGAGTTAGATAAACCTTGCACAATCTCTTGTATCACGGAATCCTCTTCATCCTTGAAAAACTCAAGTGAATTATTCACCTCATGTATATCGTGGTCCTCTATCAAACCTTGCAACCATTCTTCGTCCGTTTCTGCCGTAACCAAAGTCTCGACATAAACATCATCATTACAATCATTTGCAAGCTCAATTGGGTCTTCCACAATATTGGTCAAACCGGTCTCATTCTCAACATACTCCCCTTCATTAGACTCAAACCTTGTTGCAAAGTTCTGTAAAACACTAGTTTCATCATACTCATGTACCTTTTGAATAGGTGCTTGATCATTATAAAGATCAAGAGTTGAGTCAACTACACTAATGTCATCAAATATCTCCAAAGGTTGGTCATTTTCAACACAATCATCTTCGTCTTCATTTTCAGACTCACCATAATAAGAATCGTCGTCGGTTTCCCAACCCTTATCACGACGTCGTTTAAGTTCCATATGAATGGTCCTACTAATTTCATCGACAAGCTCTTCCGAGGCTCCATCATCTTCCAACTTGTATAATTTCTGCGCAAGTTTCTTGACGTTCACACGCTTACCACCATTGACTACAATATGTTCTCTTTCCCACGACTCTTCCCTTTGAATGGGTGAATGATCATAACTACGATCTGGAGTCGGGTAAGAAGAAATATTCCAAAAATTGGTTTGTGCAACGTTCTCTCTATCACGATCAAGTTGGTCTAGCCTTTGTTGCATGTCTTGTAATCCATTCAAAATCTGCATACAACTCGAATAAAGCCAATTAGATGCAAAATTATCCCACCTAGGTGCTAGACTTACATACCCACTACAAGGTTGTTGTTGGTATGTATGAAAATCACCATAAGGTTCTCTATGATATGCATCATAGCCAATAAATTGGCTTTGATTGCATCCCATAGATGGTGGGTAATTTTCATAGTGTTGAGGTTGTTGAAAACCGTATCCATCGCTCCAATATGCTCCGTCCATAGTAAGGACCTGAAACAAAAGTTCTCAAAACTATGTTAAGAACCAGAAAATAAGAATATAAAACAAAAACTAAAAAAACAAAACAAAAAAAAATAAGAAACCAAAAACAAGTGACAACCGTTGCCTCCCGGCAATGGCGCCTAAAATTTAACCTAGGTTGTCACCGACACAAAAATAAATTACACTTTCTTACTACTCAAAATATATAATGAAGCAAGGGCAAGAAAGGATCGTTC